>RCUC01147689.1:0-56081 GCA_003697995.1 Taxidea taxus jeffersonii | reverse complement strand
AGAGGGGTTGGGAGAGGGTGGTGGGGTTACATTATATGTTTAAATAAAGCTTAAATAAAAAGAAAAAAAAAAACAGAATGTCTGGCCTTTCTATGTTCAGGATGTCACACAAGTCCTGGTACTCTGTTGTAATCGTATGTGCTCTCTCAGCTGAACATTTTAACTAATTAAAGATAGATAGGTCAAAGACAGACGGATGGATGGATCAATCTATCAATGACCAGAGTGGGTATAGTTCCGGCTTTGCCACTGGGCAGCAAGTTCTTTTCTTAGTTCATGTTCTTCATTTGTTGTTGGGACTTGACATAGGATTCTGCATTTTACTTGCAAATTACTTTTAAACTCACTTAACTTTTTAAAAAGATTTTATTCATTAGGGAGACAGAGAGAGAACAAGAGCACAAGCAAAGCTGGAGAAAGAGGCAGAGGGAGAGGGAGAATCAGACTCTGTGCTGAGCAGGACTCTGGGATCATGACCTGAGCCAAAGGCAGATGCTTAACCAACTGAGCCACCCAGGTGCCCCTAAACTTACTTTCTGTATGACAAAAAAATTATTAGCTTGAGTTTAACTCAACATTAGTGAGGTTGTTAAAAATTTACTCTCTCCAAAGCTAGTGGTCGGACACTCATCTTCCTGCATTAAACATGCTTCAAAATTTTAACTGAACAAAGAAAAAGTTTTCTGAGGCAAAAATCTAACAAATGTCTGGGCAGCAATAAACACAATCTAGACTCCAGGTTACAAGTCACTGACCTTTGGAACAACTATAGAATACTTCCAATATTATAAAGAAGGTCTCCGCAGTTTTAGTCAGACTTTCAACTTTGTGATGATGACGTTCAGAATAAAGATAGATTTATCTTTAATTAACCAAAGAGGTAAAAGATCTGTATTCCGAAAACTCTAAAACATCAGTGAAAGAAACTGAAGATGACACAAAGAAATGGAAAAATGGAAAGACACCGCATGCTCCTAGAGTGGAAGAACAAACATTGTTAATATGTCCACACTCCTCAGAGCGCTCTACACACGTTGTGCAATCCCCAACCGTCCCGTGTTCGGTCCCTACCGAACACCATCAGCATCTGTCACAGAACTAGAACAAACAATCCCAAAACGTGTATGGAACCACAAAAGACCCGAAGAGTAACCAAAGCAATCTTGAAAAAGGAAAACACAACTAGAGGTATCACAGATCCAGACTTCGAGTGGTATTACAAACCTACGGTGATCAGAACGGAATGGCACTGACCCCAAAACAGACACAGAGATCAATGGAACGGAATAGAAAGCTCAGAGATAAACCCACAACTCTATGGTCAATTAATCTTCCCCAAAGCAGGAAGGAATATCCAGTTGGAAAAGAACAATGTCTTCAACAAATGGTGTTGGGGTAACCAGACAGCCACATGCAGAAGAATGAAGCCGGGCCACTTTCTTACACCACACACAGAAATAAACTCAAAATGGATTACGGATCTAAATGCGAGATCTGAAACATAAAAATCCTACAAGAGAGCACAGGCAGCAATCTCTCTGACATCAGCTGCAGAACCATCTTTCTAGATATGTCTTGAGAGGCAAGAGGAAAAAAAAAGCAAAAATAAACTATTGGGACTCCCATCAAAATAAAAGGTTTCTGCGCAGCAAAGGAAAAAACCAACAAAGCTAAAAGATGACCTACTAAATGGAAGCAGATATTTGCAGAGGACATAGCCAATGAAGGGTTAGTATCCAAAATATATAAAGAACTTATACAACAGAACACCAAAAAATAAATAATCCAATCAAAAATGGTCACAAGACATGAACAGACATACAGAAGACATACAGACGGTCAAGAGACACATGAAAATACACTCACTATCATCTACCATCAGGGAAATGCATATCAGACCTACGATGACATGTCCCCTCACACCTGTCAGAAGGGCTAAAATCAACAACACAAGGAACAGCAAGTGCTGGCGAGGATGGGGAGAAAGAGGAACCCTCTTGCACCGTTGGTGGGAATGCAAACCGGTGCAGCCACTCTGGACAACGGTGTGGAGGGTCCTCCGAAAGTGACAAATGGAACTATGCTACGATCCAGGAATCGCACCGCTGGGTATTTGCCCAAAGAATAGGAAACCACTAACTCAAAGGGGCAGATATACCCCTACGCTTACTGCACCATTATCGGCAATCCCCAGACCACATAATCAGCTGCACCAGTCACCAACCGAGGAACTGATAAAGAAGATGTGGTGTGTGTAACATGTGCGTGGGTTTACACATGTCTACACAAGCACGCACACATGCGCACAACAGAATACGACTCAGCTATAAGGAAAACATGAAATCCTGCCATTTGCAACGACGTGGATGGAAACGGAGAGTATAAAACTAAGGGAAATCAGTCAGAGAAACACAAATACCATATGGCCCCACTCATCACGGAATTTAAGAAACAAAACAAAGTGGGGGGGAAGAGACAAACTACGGAAGAGACTCTAACAGAGAACAACGTGGTGGTGAGCAGCGGGGAGCTGGGTGGGGGTAGGCGGGCTAGACGAAGGAGACAGAGGGCACTTATCATGACGGGCACTGAGTAACAGACAGAAGAGCTCAATCACATACGTACGCCTGGGACTAATGTAACACTAATATAACGCTAGAGCTAAAACTCCTTTTAAAAAAGATTTTATTTATTGATTTGAGAGAAAGAGTGAGCAAGTGAGGGCACATTTGAGCAGGGGGAGGGGGAGAAGCAGACTCTCCACTGAGCAGGGAGCCCCATGCCAAGCTCGATCCAAGACCCCGGGATCATGACCTGAACCGAAGGCAGATGCTTCACCAACTGAGCCACCAGGCGCCCCTAAAATTTCTTTACAAAGGGAAAAATAGACAACGGGGTAGATGATCAACCAAAGATGTTCGACAGATGATGAGTGCTGTGGGTCGAGCAGACTAGGAGCCATGCGTGCAAGGTCAGCCACGATGGCTTCAGTGGCGTCAGGAGACACCATTCTGAGGAGGGCCAGAACGGCGGGAGAGCATGAGCCCCCCCAGTCTACCTGGCCTGGCAGCAGAGGTGAGCACCTGCACGCTAGGCAACAGCAGGAATATCACCTGTGCGCTCTTCCAGTACTGCCCTAACACCCCAGCACGCTCCCTGGTACCTTACTGATCCCCACTGATAAGGCTTCGTGATGCCACCCCAGCGCTGACACTGCAAGTGTGCGAGTCCTGCACAACCCGCGTATTTCCCAGCCGCCAGTCTTACCCAAAGACAGGTCCTGCCGTGCCCCACACTGAGTAATTCCCTAAAAGAAAATCATCACCTTCCCCCATGTGGCAGGCTTCTCCCCCTCTTTTCCTAACCATTCTGATGGAAGTCGCAGACATCTGTCTCCCTTTTCCTAAAACCTCCCTGGCAACTGGCGAACAGGCTCCCACACGCTTTCCTGAACACACACCGCCATCCTGCTTGGCTCCCATGCTCCTGTCATGTTAGCTCCCGACCTGGAAAATCTTGCTGGATGGTGCCGGTCGTGTCCTAAGTCCCCGGTCTCTGTGTGCACACGACCTGATCGTTCCTTGCTGCCTGCCGTATCCGTACCCAGTTGAAATAGTGCCTGCCAGGACAGTGTTCCAATGCCTCTGCTGGGAATCTTCTCTCAGCGCTGTCTCTTACGCACCGTCGAGAAGGGACCTCTCCATTCCTTGCACCCCTGGAGGTCAGAGGCCCCATGTGCCACCCGCACACATCGACAGCCTCCTATAGCGTCAGACCCTTAGGAGCGCTCAAGGGAGGTCTCCGTGGATAACGGACACACGACTTGGAGTCATCGTTGAGTCCGTTGAGGAGGTGTACATGTGCTCTTCCAGAGACAAATCCTTTAGTAAGAGCTACTGAATACGCTGCACTTTAAATACAAAGTCAACTGAACAGAATGACCCAAAATACATAAACGGGTGTTCCCCAGAAAGTTGCAGGATTATCTGAATGATTCATCCAGTAAGACACAGCAGCAACTGCACACGGTGAACCCTGGGAGCTGTAGATACACAACCACTCCTCATTTACTAAGAACAACTGTTCCACAGCCAAGTGATATTTTTAAGTATTTTAGTTATTGCAAACAAGAACAAGATTTACAGGCCCAATTAAAAACTGTATTGCCTTTTAATCACTTTACAAAAACCGTTTGAAGTAAAGCCTCATCCTGAGCAGTTAAATTTAAAACCCTAGACACTTACACGAGAAAATAATCTGACACCATATTCAAATTCCCTCCCCCAGATTGCTTTTCCAAAAATAAGAAAAATGTGCACCAAGGAAGCTGAGAGAATTTCCAGTCGGCACAATCTTGTTAGCAACAGTTTTGGGATTTAAGTCCGTTTGAAACATGGTATAAGATACGTCGTGCCTAACCTGTCCGTGTCACAGAAACAACTGTTATTAACACAACAGAAAACTGCAGCGTTCCTGGCTTCTAAGCACAAACCGGCATTCACTTGGGAACACTAGTTCCTACCCGCGCCCCGCGACTCAGGCAGCATCAGGGACGCGGCAGGTGAGCCGCAGGGACGCGCACGGCACCTGGCGTGGGAGAACAGGAGTTCGAGGACCGACTGGCCGACTGTGTGGCTTCCCTTGTCTGCACTGTATTTTACTCGTGTCGTGTTCAGAACTGTAACACACTGTGGCTGTGCGGAGAAGCGGAGGAGATGGTAGGGCACACTTAATAAAAGGGAAGAGTACGTGCACGAACACAAGGCGTCAGGTAGCTGTGCTTCTAGGTCTGCGCGGTCTGTCGCCGAAGCTCAGACACCTTCCACTACGAACCAGGACGCTCCCGCCAGAGCTGCTGAGGCGCTCAGGACCAAAGGACGAATATTTGATACTGATTTGGGTTCTCAACGTCCAAAGGGAAAAATTCTAGATGCCTCGACATCTTCCAGCCAGGAGACAAACGAGCTGAAGCTTAGAGTGTAGGTGAGGATCTACCCCGCCCGGGGACAGAATAGAAATTATTTCTTGGTGCACTGCGGCATCCCAGAAAACAGCAAATGGCCATTTCTTAATGTGGTGCCCTATAAATCAGCAGCAACGCACGGGTTTTAACAAGTGTGCTAGGATCCGAATGTGAATGTTTCTAACCAACTTTTGTTTCCTTCGATTCAGGTGTCTCTGTTTATATTAAGGATTCCTGGAAAGCAGCGCAGCTCACACGGGGTGAAACACTGCCCCGGCGCATACGATGTGTGTGCACCTAGGCAGAAGCCATAAAGAGATCACGTCCGTTTGCGTAACAGAACACGTCCTAAACTGCATTTCTGGCATCCTGCGCGTATAAGGAAGTGCTGGGACGACTTGGAACGGCAGCTTGGACGAGTTTTGAAAAGCATTTTCAGGGCAGGCGTGCGCTGCGCAGCTGCCTCGGGCCGACGCTCGTGTCCTCGGCGGGGCCGGGCTGGCCGGGACCGGCTCGGCGGGACCGGGACAGGCAGTGGAAGCGGCGGGCACCAGGCGGGCGCGTGGCTGCCGAGGGGCGCCCCAGTCTGCAAGCCGGGCGGAGGCAGGGCCAGGCCGAGGGCTGAGGCGGGCAGACGGCAGGGACCGGCCCACGCAGGGCTGCCAGGAAGGGCCGAGAGCACGGCGGGCGCCTGCAGAAAGTGTCCGGGCGTCGCGTCAGGACCTGGCGCCAAGCGGCCGGCAGCAGGACAGGTGCCGGGCTACCACGCAACGACGCTGTAGTCCGATGCCTGCACAATAAACATTACTAAGCATGACATGTGCATGAGATTTCTGTGAAAACGGAAGCTGGAACTGGCCCTGGCTGGCTCACGGGGAAGAGCATGGGGCCCTCGACCTCCGGGCGTGAGTTCGAGCCCCACTCGGGTATAGAGAGGACTAAAAAAATAAATCACCTTACAAAAGAAATAAAAAAACCTTTACTTCTGCAGAACAGAAATGCTTACTATCCAGAGACACTGGATGTGTTAAAGAGTATGAATAAGAATGTATTGTCTTACAGAAAAAGTACCATGTTTTTAGTTTAATTTTTAAAAAGCCAAGAATAGATCGCTACATTGCAGATGCAATTATGTACTTCAAAATTAGTTTTCACGGCTCCGCTGTTTTACTCGATTAGGCAGGTTTTCTAACTATTTTTTTTCATCGTGATGAGTGTATTTCTGAGTCCCCATCACCTATGTCCCCTCCCCACACCTGCCCTCTGGACACCATGGAAGCGTTCTCCATTGTTAGAACTCGGTTTCATGGTTTCTCTTTCCTTTTTCCCCTTTGCTCATCGGCTTTTGTTTCTTAAATTCCACATCCGTAAAATACGGTATTGTTTCGCTCCGACGGACTTAGTTTGCTCAGCATCATACTCTCTAGCTCCAGCCATGTCACTGCAAATGGCCAGATTTCCTTCATTTTTATGGCTGAGTAATACCCACTCTGCGCACGCACAGGCTCACACGCACGCCGCTGCTTCTTCATCCATTCATCAACCGACGCACACTTCAGCTGCTTCCATTAACCGGGCTATCGTATATAATGCTGCTACAGACATCGAGGCCCATGGGTCCCTTCAAATTAGTCTTTCTGTATTCTTTGGGTAAAAGCCCAGTACTGAAATTATGGATCACAGCATAGCTCTATTTTTAACTTTCTGAGGAACCTCCCTACTGTTCTCCACAATGCGGTGGGCGCTGGCGGCTTAAGTGGCAGGGGGAGAGGGAAAAACAGACCACGCACTGAGCAGGGACCGACCTTGGAGCTCCATCCCAGGACCCTGAGATCACAACCCGAGCCGAAAGCAGACGCCCAACCCCTTAACAACTGAGCCACCAGGTGCCCCCATAAGTATACTCTTAATCCCTTTCACCCATTTCACCCCTGATGACTTTTTTTTTAGTTTCTTCTTTCTTTTTTCTTCTTTTTCTCCACCCCCCCCCATCTCCTTCAATGGACAAGCCTTGTTTACATGCGTTCTCCTCACCGTTTTTGGGCTAGATACCCTTCCTGGTCAACTGGTGGAAAATTCTGTTCCTCACTGTCATCATCATCATTTAAAATCAACATATAATAGTACAATCTAGCACACAGACTCTTTCGAATCCCCTCATGCCACCTAAAAGCCCTCAGTAGGATAATGCTTGAGAACACAGTTGCTGACTTAAAAAATGCTTATTTCGGGACGCCTGGGTGGCTCAGTTGGTTAGGCGGCTGCCTTCGGCTCGGGTCATGATCCCAGCGTCCTGGGATCGAGTCCCGCATCGGGCTCCTTGCTCGGCGGGGAGCCTGCTTCTCCCTCTGCCTCTGCCTGCCTGTCTGCCTGTGCTCGCTCTCTCTCTCTAACAAATAAATAAATAAAATCTTTAAAAAAAATGCTTATTTCTAAACCCCCAGCACCAAGTTGAGTTCTACCAAACTCTTCCTGCCCTACATGAGAACTCAAGGGATCAGAGTGCACAGAAACTTTACCAATGAGCTTATTTTAAAGAAACACACCAAAGCTAAAAGGTAAAATGTTTCATGTTTTCAGGTAAATTTTAGTGGTTTTGTTATAAAGCACAGTTCTAAGTTGTCTGAATACCAAGAACCGAAAGGACCGCAGGAGAATCATTCCTCTTATACAATCTAGGTGACGCTTCAAAGTCAGTGCTGTGATCACCATTCTACCTCTCTTATACCAACTAGAAAGCTACTGGTTAAAATCTAAGACATGCCTTTTTTTCTTTTTTTTTTTTTGGTCTGTTCATGTCTTCTGCCCATTTTTTTAACTGGATTATTTCTTTTTGGGGAAAGCTGAGGTGCATCGGTTCTTCCCATATTTTGGATACTAATCCTTTATTGGATAGATCATTTGCAAATATCTTCTCCCATTCTGTGGGTTGCCTTTTACTTTTACTGGTTGTTTCCTTCGCTGTGCAGGGAAGCTTCTTATTTTTATGAAATCCCAACAGTTTATTTTTGCTTTATTTCCCTCGTCCCAGGAGACATTATCTAGGAAAATGCTGTTATGGCTGGTGTCAGAGAGATTACTCTCTGTGCTTTCTTCCAGGGTTTATATGGTTTCAGGTCTCACATTAAGGTCTTTAATCCATTTTGAGTCTATGTCTGTGTGCAGTGAAAGATGATGGGTCCAGTTCATTCCTCTGTATGTGCCTGATCAGTTTTCCCAACATTCTTGAAGAGATTTTTTCCCATTGTTTATTCATTCTTCCTAAGCTGATTTTTTAAATCGACGTGTGTATATGAAACACACACTATTCAAATCCAAACAGTTTAACGTTGATGATTGCTGCACACCTTGCTTGGACCACAAAATCCCGAGGCACGTGAACTCTGAGCGCCCACCCGGGTGGGGTAGCAACACTGGCAAGCGTTCTTCAGGAAGCAGGGAAAGCCGCGTGGCCATGACCGGTCTATCCCTAGCTTCTATGTGTTGTTCTGCTATAACATGCCGAGCCTCCCACGCTAAGGGATGACGGACCAGCCTTGGGATGAGCAGGACATTAATCCCCAGCTCCGCGGTTTTCCACCAGGGCTGATTTTGCCCCCCAGGGGACATGAGGCAATGTCTGGAGACATGTTAGGTCGTCACGGCGGGGCCCTGGGTGCTACCGGCATCAGGTGGGTGGAGGCCAGGCAGGCTGCTCAGTATCTTAGGGTGCACAGAACAGCTCCACAGCAAAGAGTTATCCAGCTCTGAACAGTCATGCAGAAGCTAAGAACCACCGAGCCACCTTCTGATGCAAACCACCCCCTCTGAAAGGAAGGACCTTCATATGGTTGGGTTCGACCATGATATCCACACAGTGACTGCATCAGAAGTAGATGTAAAGTGACTCAAGAGGGCGAGGAAATGATTTCATAGAATCAGAATACTGCACAGGTATTATAAAAGGGTATTATTTGGGGTAACATTTTAAAAAATCACATTTTTATCATAATTGAAAATCAATTTTCTAGGGCGCCTACAGTAATTAGCAATGTGACATGGGGCTCTGAGTGCAAAAGACGCCAGAGCCCCACAGTCTGCCACGTGGCAACAGAGTGATGCAGATGTGCAGAGGCGAGGGAACACAAGTTTTCCAGTTGTGAACATTCCACAAGTTTCACGAAGTACTAAGAGCAGCTAGTCTGGGTGTGGAGACGGGAAGAAACTTTGGAAAAGAAGATGCAGTATGATTAGGCCGAAGATGCTGGCGGGCACTGTCCAAAGAGCGAGGGAGGTGTCCAGTGTGACAGCAAAGCACAAGGACAAGGGCGTGCTGCCCACCCACTGGCAGGCCAGTGAGGGTTTCCGGTGCATCACCCTCCCTCAGCTGTGTATACCGTTACAAGGGGATTGATGGTTTAAGAAAAGCAGATGTGCTGCAAATTCTGATTTAGGTTAGGACAATTACTAAAATAAATCGATCATTTGTCAATAAACAATGTTATTATAATGCATTCACTTTCCCACTCTGAGTAGATACCAGCTCTGTTTACTTGATCCAAAATAATGAATTATGCTGCCTTTATTTGATTTCTATCTTAGCTTGTGTATGAAATAATGAGCTGTGAATGCTTAGCTGCCTTTAAAATGCATTTATTTCTTGTAATACTATCATTTCTACATTAAGTGTCATAACCCACACACCAAAATTCAAGTCTCTAACTTGGAAATATTGTTCCCCCGAAACAAATTAGATCTCAGATGCTCAACTGAATGATTTATTGTATTTGAGACCATGGAGAACCATAGGGGTTAAACCCAGCCCAGTATCTTAGGGGAAACCCAACCTTAGACTACAGACAGTAGGATATAAAAGTTCCAAGCCCGAAGACCCAATGCGTGTTCGAGGCCGAGAGACGCAAGACCGGCTGAGAAGACGGCAGAGGAAATGCAGTGGTGCAGAGAAGAATCGTCCAGGGAGACAGGCTCGAACAACCGCACATCGGGGCAGCCGGCTGGCTCGGGTGGAAGACCGCCTGACTCCTGACCTCAGGGGCGTGAGCTGGAGTCATGTTGGGTGCGGATGACTTAAAAAAAAAGAAAAGACTGCACAGCTGGGATTCCCATGAGCCGGAAAGGACTTGCAAGACATGTGCAGAAGGTCAACGGCCAGGGGGAAGGTCCGACAGGACTACGGCTCAGCAGTTACTATGCCCTGGACGCCTGCAAGTGCTGGAGACCGTGCCTCCAGCAGTGTGACGTAGCCACTGCTGCCGCTCATCCAGACACAGAAACGAGGCTGAGAAAGAGATGCGTCAGAGTCACAGCGCCATTCTCTGCATTCTCTAATGCAGCCAGGCCTGAAGACACGATCCGTGCAGTTTCTAACTTCCCACTGAGATACTTCTGAGAAAAAGAGAGCTCACGTTACCACTGCAAGCTATGCGACCACTCTGTTCTGGAAACAGGCAATTTCTTCACCACTCACAAGGAGGAGGAGAGAGGCAAGGAAGCAGTTTCACCTCAAGCCAACTCAAGGTTTGTGGCTGTCATGGGTAAACTCATAATCTGGCCTATTTTTAAAAGATATACTCTAAAAATGTCTGTGCACTATTTTTAAATGGAGTAGAAAAATATGTTTAATACAAATAACCATAAACCTTACACTATGTGTTAGACAGAAGAAATATATTCCATTCATACAACGTAAGTTTCCATCTTATGTGGTGGCGTCCTACCAGGCTAAAGTAACCGTTCATCCCCACGAAGGGTAAGGTCAGCCTCTGTGGATGTAATCACAAAGTCCACATCTGGTTCATCACACTGTAGTATGCATCATTAACCTGCAGAATTCAGATGATGACAACAGACTACTGCAGTAGACTATGAGACTGCCTCAGAGTCTGATGGCCAGCCACAAGTGTCTCTGTTTCATGGAAATGTTTCTTTCCTCCTGGTGTCTCCACTTGAAGACATGATATCTACTTCATGAAGATAAGCAACGACTTACTGTCCCTGTCGCTTAGGAAGTTGTGTGTAAAAACAGGAATTAACCTAGTCCGGTGGTGTTTTTTGCTTAGAGGCTAGAATTCAGGAGCATTAGCCGGCCAGTCTTAATTCGGAGTGGGTATTCCTGTATATGAGTCTTACTTAAATCAAAGTACCCTGCTGACCCACTCTATGACCTGTAGTTCACAGAGTCAACTCCACTTACTCAGCCATGAAGAAAGAATCTCAAGAAGGTGATGAATATGTAGCAAGAATTATAAATTGTAACAAAAATTACTGGGAAAATATATGCTTGAAAATACCCATGCAATTGTTTTTTCAAGATTTCATTCTCCTATATAATTTCTACACCCAACATGGGGCTCAAACTCCCAACCCTGAGATCGAGAGTCGCAAGATCTACTGACTGAGCCAGCCAGGGACCCCAATACCCACGAAATATTGTACAGAAATATATGTAACATAGGACTGCCAGCATCATATATTAAGGGAACTCTAAGGATTTGATAACTGGAATAATGTATTTATGTCAATTCATCTGAACAGCTTCAGTATCATTAACAGGATCGACGGAGGCATAACCCTGTTACGGGAAGATCCAAGTTAAAGCATTCTGTTGGAGATAAGGAGCTAAAGAACACACATGATTCCATGATGTTTCTTGTAAAAAGATTTTCAGCTCACATACTCAACAAATTTCTCTTGAAATGGTTACAAAATCAAATATAAAAAAACTTCTGACAACTAGATGAGCACACCAGACAATATCTAGGTAATACTGCAATATACAACGATCCTTACAAACGTACAAGCAAAGCCAGAAAACAATTTAAGATTTTTGGCTACATGCCAATTTAAAATTTTTTCTTTGCATTTTAACAAAAACATGGAGAAAGCAAAATTGTTCATTAAGTTTTGAGAAAATAACTACAATGTTAAGAGGGATAGGATGCTGTTACAGACGGAATGTTTCTGTGCCCCCAAATTCCTAGGTGGAAGCTCGAGCCCCCAGCCTGCTGGATGTGGGAGGCAGAGCCTTTGGGAAAGAATTACATTCCATGGGGTCGTCAGTGTGGGGCCCCATGGTGGGATGAGTATCCTTATAGGAACAGACACCAGAGGTCTAGTGAATTCAATAAAGCATTTTTTTAAAACTGAAAATAACCAGTGTGTGAGAGAGAATCAGGGAAATAATCCCAGTTATAAAGTATTATTAGGACTTCAGTTACTATAGTGTTCCTGAGCTGGAACTGGCAATATGTGTCAAAACATCACTCTGTGGGGGGCAGTGGCTTATAACGCAGCACTGCTGTAGTCAGGAGAGAAACAAAGAGCAATAAGGTGGTTCAATATTCACAAATCAACCCACGCGACACATCCCGTCAATAAGAGAAAGGGTAAGAACTTATGATCATTTCAACAGATGCAGGAAAAAGCACTTGACAAAGTCCAACATCCATTCGTGATAAAAACCCTTAAAAAAGGAGGTTTAGAGGGGACATACCTCAACATAATAAAAGTGATCTATGAAAAACCCACAGCTAATATAATCCTAAATGGGAAATATGGAGAATGTTTCCTCCATGGTCAGAAATAAGACAGGGACGTGCACTCTCGCCACTGCTGTTCAACACAATGCTGGATGTCTTGGCCCCAGCGATCCGACAACACAAAGAAATAAAAGGGATCCAAATCAGCAAGGAAGAAGTCAAACGTTTACTATTTGCAGACAATATGGTAGTCTATGTAGAAAACTCAAAAGACTTCACCTCAAAGGTTGCTAAAAGTGATACGGGAATTCTGTAAAGTTGCAGGATACAAAACCCATGCACAGAAACCTGTTCCTTTTCCATACACCAACGATGAAGCAGCAGGAAGAGATGCTAAGAGAACGATCCCATTTACAACTGCACCCAAAATAGTACGATACCTAGGCACCACCCTAAACAAAGAAGTGAAAGACGTGTCTCCTGAAAACTGTAAGACACTGAAGAAAGAAACCAAAGGAATAGAAAGACATTCCATGCTCACAGACCAAAAGAAAACAGACTGATGAAATGTCTATGCTACCCCAAAGAAATCTGTGCATTCAATGCGATCCTTATCCAAATACCACCAGCATGTTCCACAGAAGCGAAACAAACACTTGTAAAATTTGTATGGAACCGCTAAAGACCCCAAATAGCCCAAGCGACCTTGAACAACAACGCTGGAGGCATCACAACTCTGGACTTCGAACTACATTACAAAGCTGCAATAATCAAGACGGCACGGTACTGGCACAGAAATAGACACTTTGATCAATGCACTAGACGAGAAAGTCAGAAATGAACCCATAATTATATGGTCAATTAATCTTCAACCGAGCAAGAAAGAATGTCCAATGGGAAAGACAGTCTCTTCAACAAATGGTGTTGGGGAAACTGGATAGCCATGTGCAGAAGAATGACCCTGGACAACTTCCTTACACCACACACAAAGATAGACTCGAAGTCCACTTGAAGTAGACTAGGACCTACATGTGAGATCTGAAACCATAACAGTCCTAGAAGGGAGTATACACAGTAATTTCTCTCACATCAGCTGTAGCATCATTTTTTCAGATATGTCTCCTACAGCAAGGGAAACAAACAAAAAAAAGCCATTGGAACTATGAATAAAACCCATCTACACATGGGGCGCCTGGGGGGCTCAGGCAGTTAAGCATCTGTGTTCCACGTGGGTCCTGAGCTCAGGGTCCTGGGATTGAGCTCTGTGCTGGGCTCCCTGGTCACTCAGGAGTCTGCTTTTCCCTCTGCCCCTCCCCCTGCTTCTGCACTCGCTCGCTCTCGCTGTCAAATAAATAAAGTATTTTAAAAATCTTCTGGACAGTGAAGGAAACCATCAACAAAACTAAAAGGAAATCTACGGAATAGGTGAAGATACGTGCAAATGACATACCTAGGAAAGGGTTAGTATCCAAAATACATGAAGACCTTATATAACTCAACACTCAAAAAACAAATAATCCTGGGGCGCCTGGATGGCTCAGTGTGTTAAAGCCGCTGTCTTCGGCTCGGGTCATGATCCCACGGTTGTGGGATCGAGCCCCGCATCAGGCTCTCTGCTCTGCGGACAGCCTGCTTCCTCCTCTCTCTGCTTCTCTGCCTACTTGTGATCTCTGTCTGTCGGATAAATAAATAAAATCTTAAAAAAAAAAAAATACTCCTATTAGAAAATGGGCAGGAGACATGAAGAGCCATTTTTCCAAAGAAGACATCCAGACCAACAGACACATAGAAAGATGTTCACCATCACTGTAGCATGAGGGACATGCAAATCAAAAGTACGATGACATGTCCCCTCACCTGTCAGAAGGGCCAAAATCAACAACACAAGGAACAGCAAGTGTTGACGAGGATGTGGAGAAAGGGGAAGCCTCGTGCCCCGTTGGCAGGAATGCAGGCTGGTGCGGCCACTGTGGAAAACCGCATGGAGGCTCCTCGAGAATTCCATATGCAGCCACGCTCTGACCCAGTGATCACACTCCTGGGTATTCACCGAAGGAATCCAAGGGCACTAATTCCAAGGGGTACACGCACGTCCGTGCTTACTGCAGCATTAGCCACAACAGCCAGGACACGGAAGCAGCCCGAGTGTGCACCGGCTGACAACGGATAAATACGATGTGGTATTTTTTAAAAGATTTTATTTATTTGAGATAGAGCGAGAATGAAAGGAGAGGGAGAGCTGGAGGAGGGACAGAGGAGCGGGAGCAGCAGGCTCCCCGCCGAGCAGGAGCCCGGGATCAAGACCCGAGCCAAAGCAGAAGGCTTCACTGACTGAGGCCCCCAGGCGCCCCGGAGGTGGTATTTACATCCACGCAACAGAGTATTATTCAGCTACGAAAGGAATGAAATCTTGCCATTCGCAACAACACGCAGGAGTCAAGAGTACGAGGCTAAGTGAAGTCAGCTGGAGAAAAACAGACACCGTATGATTTCACTCATACGTGGAATTTAAGATTTTATTTATTTATTTGACAGACAGAGATCACAATTAGACAGAGAGAGAGGAGGAAGAAGGCTCCCCGCCGAGCAGAGAGCCCAATGCGGGGCTCGATCCCAGGACCCTGGGATCATGACCTGAGCTGAAGGCAGAGGCTCTAACCCACTGAGCCACCCAGGCGCCCCATAAGTGGAATTTAAGAAACAAAACAAATGAGCAACGGGAAAGAGAGAGAGACAAACCCAGACTCTTTTAACTACAGCGAACAAACGATGGTGACCAGAGGGGAAGTGGGTGGGGGGACGGCTGAATTAGCTGATGAGGATTACAAGTACACTTACGTCGATGAGTACTGGGTAAATACAGAATTATCGCACGCCTATGTTGTTCACCTAATATTACACTGTATGTTAACTACAGTGGAATCAAAACAGAAAGTTAAATGTGCAATAAAGAGTACTAGGGCAACTGGTTAGCAATTTTGGTAAATGACAAAGATTTAGAGTTTTGCACCGAATCAAACTAATTTTAATCTCATTTTGCAGAATTCAATGAAAACTATGAAAGTTCAATTAAAAAACATAGAGAGTATTTGATCTCCAGGCCAATGACTTTTATGTCTTTATTTGCTATTTGAAGATTTTATCTTTTTAGGTCATCTCTACACCCAATGTGGGGCTCGAACTCAGGACATCAAGATCAAGACTCACACGCTCTTCTGACTGAGACAGCCAGGCACTCCCAGGTGAATGCATTTTAAACTTCGAAATCTATTTTTCTATTATAATTATGTGCACAATTTTACATATACACATTCATAACTATAAATAATAAACACATATGAGAGGCATTTTAGAAGCTTGTAAGCTATATTGTAACCTTTGTAAGGTTGTCTTAATCTTTCAAAAATCAGTACCTTCTGCAACGTGACCCATCATATTTCTTAAAACCGGAACAAACTGAGGGTTTTGGAGGGGACGCAGGGGGAGGTTGGGTGAGCCTGGTGGCGGGTATTAAGGAGGGCACGTATTGCATGGGGCACTGGATGGGATGCATAAACAATGAATCTTGGAACACTGAAAAAATTAAATTAAATTTTAAAAAAATTCCATTCTTAAGTTTTTGAACCAACTGCCTTTACCAAGGTCAGTGCTTATACATTTTCCCTCAAAGTCTTCTATGTTCCATAGGACACAGCTTGGTCACTAACAGGTGACTTCTACTCAGGGGTAGAAAACCCCCCTTGATACATTTAAATTCATGTTCAACATCTTGCAAACTGCCCATCTCAGAGGGACTGCAATCCTCTGCTTTCCCAGAATCCTCCCGACCTTAATAACCGTACGCTCCTCTCCATACTCAGATGTGGACTTTTTTAAGCCTAAATGTCAGTGCTGCTTCTAGTTCTCCATGAAAGGTGTTTGCCTTTCCCACGTCCTAGAGTTCCTCCCAAATCCTGAATACCTTTACAGCACTGGTTTCCTCTTGGCCACGCATGCCCCCCTGTACTGTAGGACTCCATCGGGCCCTTTTAACCTCTCCCCAAATGAAATCCACAGGTAGCATAGTCTGTCTGCATAGAGTATCATAAATGTTGCAGAATATAATGCCTGTTGCAATATACAGCAGAAATAAAGAAAATACAACTTCTAATAAGTCATCTTTTTTAAATATGGAGATGATTGGGCACAAGGATAACAGAGGGCAGAGTAAGGCTGCACACACCTGCTCCCGTTTATTTTTGTCTTATTTTGTTTTGTTTTAGATTTTCTTTATATATTTGACAGAGAGAGCAAGCACAAGTGGGGGGGGGGGGCAGCAGGCCGACAGAGACGGAGAAGCAGGCTCTCCACTGAGCAGGGAGCCCGATGCAGGACTTGATCCTAGGACCCCAGAATCATGACCTGAGCCGAAGGCAGATGCTTCACCAACTGAGCCCTCCAGGTGTCCCTGCTTGCTCTCATTTATAAAGAACCTCAGATAGAAGAAAGAAAACATAGTTCACCTGGATAATAATGACACTTTCTGAAAATTCTGAAAACAGGGAAGTGAATCTGTGCATAGCTGTACATGTAACATAAACACAGAAATGTCACATGAACGCCAATGCAGAAGTCAACCCACAACTCATCGAGGAGCACTGTCAAAAGTAATGCGATTTTCTCAAGCAGTGAATGGCTCTTTCTGATATTCTCAATGAAACACAGTACAATATCTCTTCGATCTACGTGCTGGTTGTAGGCCCAGAATACTCAGTGTATATTAAAACGACAAGGGCGCCTGCTGGCTTAGTTGGTAGAGCGTGCAACTCTTGGTCTCAGGGTTGTGGGTTCGAACCCCACACTGGGTATAGAGATTACTTAAAATGTTAAGGAAAAAAAAAAAAACAACAGGAAGAGAATGCCTTGGGTTTCTATGTATCATACGTCAGTTTTTAGCTTCCGAGAATCGTACACAACTTTCTCCCAGGGTCACTGAAAAAAAGGTGTGTAACGCGGGTGCTTCTCTCTCGAGCAGAGCACTAGCATGCATGACAGTGTGTGTGGGACCAGCTCTGTACCTGTGACACCTGAAACAAGCCCTCCTCTGAATTCCACAATACCCTGGAAGGAGGAATGACATCCCACGGCGGAAAACGACCACGTCTCCGTCCTTTCCCAGTTCTTGCTCTTAGCGTCGTGTTGGAATACTACTGCACAAGTTTGCCATTTCTTTTTTTTTTTTTAAGATTTTATTTATTTATTTATTTGAAGACAGCGATCACAAGCAGGCAGAGAGGCAGGCAGAGAGAGAGCCCGATGCGGGGCTCGATCCCAGGACCCTGAGATCATGACCTGAGCCGAAGGCAGAGGCTCAACCCACGGAGCCACCCAGGCACCCCCCGAAGTTTGCTATTTCCTATCTGTCTGTTTCTTTGTACCATTTGAAACACAGCTTGCTCATATTCTCGGCTCTTCCCCTGCTCCGCACGTCCTTCATCTACACCTGTGTTTACCTTTGCACAGATTAATATTTGCAGGTGAAATATTTTCAGTAACACACGTACTGACATTTCTTAAGCAAGGGAAAAGGATATTTTTATTAGCTAAGTTAAAGTAAAGTGAGTTGTAAGGATTTTCATACAAAGAATTAAAGGAAATTGAGATGAGGAAAACTTAAGAACAAAATATAAAATGTTAAGCTTATATATTTTTGCTTATTTAATGTGAAATGAGGGACACCTGGGTGGCTCAGTTGGTTAACCGTCTGCCTTCTTCTCAGGTCATGATCCCAGGGTTCTGCTCTCTTTCACTGTTTCTCTCTCTCTCAAATAAATAAATAAAATCTTTAAAAATAATAATAATGTGAAATGATAGCAGTAACAAGGATGTTTTTAGAAACTCGTAAATGCCATAATACATTAATCAATATATCTAGATATCAGAATTGCCAGAATATGCCATATGAGAAGAGTTAAGTTTAACTTCAAGCATTAGCTACGTGTGTCCTACTTGCACAGAGCACCTGACTATCAGTGTGAATGAAGTCATTTCCATTCACCCAAGAAACAGGCTGCGGTTCCCTTCGTGGCTTGGGTGACAGTGTTGCCAGGACTAGACACAGCGTAATTAAATCCCGATGGCAGCAGTGCCATATTAGATGGCTGCAACCTTGGGCTTCAAGTGCTCCGGGACAGTGCCAGCTGTGTATTAATGCTGTGGCCGCGTTTCACCTTTCAGGGCGGAAAGGATTCATCTGTGCCCTCAATGATGTGGTGTCGACAAGACTTCTCAACTTCACTCAGACTATGAATGAGTCCTAATAGCCGGCTTGGAATGCAGACCAACTCCTCAAGAGTTCAAACTGTATTAAGAAATGGGTATCTGCATGATGACAGGCGCTGCCCCTTCTGTCCTACCCTGAGTTCTGGCTACACCAGGAGCTTTACAATAAGCAAATTCATCCCAGTTGAGCTCATTTCAGTAAATATTTCTCGAGCACTCTCCGTGCATAAGGCGCTGCAAAAAGCCGCAGGAAGTAGAGAAATGCACGTAAAAGGATCAGGCATGCTGGTGTTCGTGAGAAGGCAGTCTGATTATTACCCATCTGAGTGTTTTCACTCCTCAGGCTCCAAAAAATGAGAGTCCCTTTCCATGTCAGCAGGTGGTGCCTAAGAAACAACACAAGGAATGTCTTCTATTCATGGTCACAGCCGGCTTTGATGGATAGCCTTCCCCAGGCATATCATAATACATCTGAAAAAACAAGGCACTGACAAGGGCCGTAAAACAAAAAAAAAAAAGTTTTTTAAGTGCCACAGAGGAGGCAGCTTCACCAAGAGATTAAATGGGGGAAAGAGGTGAAGAAAAGCCTTCTCTCTGTATCTCTAGAATTGTGTTTTACTGCCCAGTGAACAGCAAGTCAGCTACATCAGCTGAAAGTGTCAGAACACCGAGCTCAAGCCTATAGCTGTCCGTACGCCATCTGCAACCTAGCAGTGTTGCCGTTAGCTAAACTGAGGGGCAGCGGTTACCTAACTGGAAACAATGAACTTACTGAGCTGACATCAGAGATCGATTCGGGCCCACGGGGAGCATCAGGGTGTCAGATATCACCTGATCTAACCATCCCACCACTACTACTTTTCCCACAGTGACAGAACATGGCTTCGCATCACCTCCTTTCTCTCCTGTATCTCCCCCAGTACACAGCCATGCCGCTCACATGGTCAGAGGGAAAGGGGCTAAGGAATGGCAGCTGACCAGGAGAAGGCTGTGGACACGCCGCAGAGACCTGGAACAGGCCATCCCGTGCAATCCGAGGAGAGGACGGAAGAGCCCGCGGTCAGACGCATCCAGGCAACAAGAGGGGCTCAAAGTGGCAGAGGAGAGGAGGTGGGGTAGGCAGACAATCGTCGCAGAAGAAAGGGCTAAAAGCGGGTCACCAAGTTTGCTCTGTGAACAAAATTAGTAACTACGGTCCTGTCCCTGCAGGTCACAAAAGGAAAGCTTCCAGAAGTGGTAGTGTTGTTTGTCGGCTCTCCAGTCAGAGCTCATAGAAGCCAGTGGGCTCCCAGCCTGGCTGCGACCCGAGTTTCCTCCGTCATACCCTAAGACGTGAGGCTAAGCTGCTGTGCGCGGGAGATGCGCTGACAGCTGGTTCGGAGCCAACTGCATTAGACACGTAAAATACTCATAAAATAAAACCATTCCGATTCCCCCCACCTCTCCGTGCTCTAGACGAGGGATGTCTCTCACAGTCCTTGTTGTGATGAGCTCTGCCACGGCAGAGGCCTTGCCTGTACCGCGGGAGAAACCACGCAGCAGTGCAAACGAAAATGCCAGCAGCGGCACGAGCCGCTCCTGCTGGGTGTCGCTCAGAACCTGTCGCTCAGAACCCGTCGCTCCGTCCGCAGGCGCGGCCAGCACTTGCGTCTCGCACGCGGGCTCCAGGCCGTGCTCCCAGCTGAGTGCCGTGATCGGTATCAAGGGCTGGATCATCTCTTTGCCCCCTTGTCCAAGATATCCTGTGGAACCTCACTCCTGAAATGATTTTGTTGCTGCCAGCAGGACACGCTGCGCTTTGGTCATAAATCTGGCGTAGCCGAAACTCATACTCACACCAAAGACAGCCTGCATCGTACTGCTGTCTACTGACTTTCCACGCCAGCTTCTGAGGACAAGATAGGCCTGAGCACGGAGCTGTGGGAAACCGGAGATTCGGGACAAAAGGATATCCCTTGTTCCCTCAAAGCTCCTTTCATTTCTACTTCCATGAGTTCCCAATCGTGGTTTTTCTCCAGTTTTATCTTCAGGTTTCTTCTCTGTTTTCAAACTCTTGACCCTCCGCCACGAGTCGTCATGCCCAAGTAAAAATGACTGGGCTCTTCTGACTTCTTGGGCGATGTCTTTGATTCCTGAACCATTTTAACACTCACACAACCCCAGATACTTCTTTTGGAAGGAAATTTAAAACTTGCTAGGTGACAACTAGCTTGAAAAGCGTTTCCCAAATGCTTCTGTCCTCTCCGGAGCAAAGAACTGAGGAACAGTTTCCTTGAAAGCCAAGCAAATGTTCCAAAATAAATCCTGGCTTTGCCAGGAGATGTGTGTCCACGTATTTGAAGCGAACCCTTGTACGGCGGGCCAGGAGCGCGTCAGAAAGCCCTGAACTTTCCACCCTCCGTACCTGTGCTCACCCAGGCTTCCTTCCCAACCTACCCGAGGGCTCGGGAGATCCTGGCTGAACGGCTCATTCTCCACCCCTGTCTAGCACACGAAGTCAACTGAGTCGAAATGCCTGGCCACAAAGAGGGCTTGTGTGCCTCTAACTGTTCGCCATTCCTTGCGACCCAATGCTCACGGAGGCGGTCTAACCGAAACGGACGGGGGCAAACTAGAAACTTGGCACCAGGGAAAAGCTGTTCCCGCAGGCAGGTCCTGCGGGAAAAATACTCCCCCCTAAATTCTTAGCAGGAATGGGTGCTCTGTCGACCTGTCAGAAGAGCAGACCATGCCCCAGAAATCACCCCTGTATTTGGCAAGAAGTTGTGTAAAGCCCATTCAGAGGTCACTTGCTTCAGTGTTGGGAGAAAGGATGACTGCAGGTCTAAACTCTGGCGAGACGTAATAAAAGGTGAGCTGTGTGCATGCAGCACCTATTTCCGCACATGGATTTCAACATGCTACACTGCAAAAATGTGTCTCCAGAAATGCGTAAAAACTGAACTCTATCTGCTCTCTTTTTCTCTTGAAATTTTTACTTAAAATTCAATACATCTAATCATGTAAATGTTGAAAATTCTATGCAAATCGAAATCTCAATGGTAATCTATGCTTAACGGCCACAATTTTGGATTGGTTGAGTTTTTTAAGCTACATGAGAAACCTATAATGTGCTCCAGCGGCTCTCAAGCAGGCAGAGCTCTGCGCAGCCTCGTCCCCACAAGGGGCGTGCCCAGTGTCTGGGCCGCGCATCTCGTTCGTGGCTGGAGGCCAGGGCTGCAGCCGGACCTCCTCCAAGGCCCAGGAGAGCCCCCGACCGTGACCCAGCCAAACGGTAACGGCGCGCAAGCTGAGAACCGTGGTTCACTTGGACCTGTATCTGCTCATGAGAAGAGCTGGAAACATGAGGAAATGCCTTAGGAGACATATTTTCTAAATTAAGTGTCACTGACTGTGAGAATCTGTATGTAAACATGAACAAAATAGATATGGGTTAGGAAACGGTCTTCTGGAAACTCAGACTGCTTCTATCATTTTCCAAAATGTGGCTTCCTGTTCTCCTAAAGAAACACCTGGAAAGTTCTTACTCTGAATGCACCCCCATTTGATGAATTTTCCAGAAAACAGGTCGAAGAAGTATGTGAAATTTAGTTGGAAACATTCCACGTTTGTTCAGTCTCTCTTAAAACGCCATATGGATTTCAAAGTAAAGGTGACATTTATGTGACCAACGAGCGAGCTGCACTCTGCGGTCTAGATAGCAGGAGGCGTATCTGTCAGTATCAAAAGAGGAACTGGTCTTTGCCATCTCTAAAAACTCACAGGGAATTCTTCCCTTCTAGACCCTAATCGTGGCTGCTTCCTGAGCTGGCATCGAGTATAGTCTCAGCTCATTCAAAATATGAGTGTTACACCCGGGGAGCACCTTACCGAAGCTGTCACCGCGAAGGGGCTGCTCTGTGGTCGGTACTGGGCACGGCCGTTTACAGCTGCTGGGACCCGGCACTTGGGAACCCCTTGGGTACTTCCGCCTCTCTTGTCCTGAGCAGCAGAGTTTGCATGGGCCCCCCACTGAGAAGGAAGGGACGAAGACTGCTGGTCCCAAATGACCCGCTGTGCCACCCAGCAAGAGCAGCTGGGCCCCGTGCAAAGTTCTGCTCCCTGCATCTTAGGTGTCCAGAGACCGTGCCTGGATGAGGGTCTTCCCAGACTATTTCACTAGCTCTGATCTCTTGCACTGCTCCTCTGTATGGCTTTCTCTACTTCCTGTCCTGGAGGAAAATAATCACGTAAGTGCCTTCATTTGTGAGATCCCATTTCCTCCCAACACAACACGGGCTCCCTCCTACCACATGCTCGACATGGTTTGGGCTCAGTCTGAACTCAAGTGCCCCCACGGTGGCTCTCACTTCAAACTCTTCTGTTTCTCAGTGAAAGCCATTTTGTGGTTCTATAAGGAAGTGGTCAAGAAAGGAGATGGGATTCCTGGTGGCTCAGTCGGCTAAGCACCTGCCTTCAGCCTCCGGTCATGGTTCCAGGATCCTGGGATCCAGTCCCGAGTCCTGTGTTGGGCTCCCTGGTCAGTAGGGTCTCTGCTTCTCCCTCTCCCTCAGCCCTTCTCCTCTGCACTCTCTTTCCCTCTCATAAATAAAATATTAAAAAATTAAAAGAAATAATAAAGGAAATAGATCTAGCGTGTACTTTGAAAGCGTACTGGGCACTTAACAAGAAGCAATACAAAGTCCCAGAATTTCCCTAGATTTCATATTGGGCAGCATTTAGGAGCAACTGTGTATCCCACATGGCAGGGAGACAAGCAGAGGACTGGATGTTTCTGTTCTATGCAAATCCATCATTCCTTAGTGAAATCCCTAAAACACACCTGCTATCTGCCCACTAGGTTACCGCAATCTGCGTCATTGCTGCACATCCACCTGATTGTGACTACTGATGCATTAAGACCCGAAGATGAGCCTGCCTTTCTTTACTTAATTAAATATAGTACGCATGTTCCATAAATTAGTGGACTTCTTGCTTGTAAACATTTCCCAACTGAGCAAAGAGTCTGCTACTCCCTCTCCCTCCACCTCTCCCCCCTTCTCCTTCTCTCTCTCAACTAAACAAATAAAATATTAAAGAAACAAAACAATAGGGGCGCCTAGATGGCTCAGTGGGTTAAGCCTCTGCCTTCGGCTCAGGTCATGATCTCAAGGTCATCCAGCCCTGCAGCGGGCTCTCTGCTCAGCAGGAAGCCTGCTTCCTCCTCTCTCTCTGCCTGCTTCTCTGCCTACTTGTGATCTCTGTCTGTCAAATAAATAAATAAAATCTTAAAAAAAAAAAAAAAGAAAAAGAAGCAAAACAATAAAACAGAGCTACTACTGCCAGAGGAATTTTAAAGGGATTTCCTCAGAAGTTTCGCTCCAACGCCAACAGGAGCTGCGGGACGAACTCCCCAGCAGCCAGCTTGCCCGGCACGGAGGGCTTTCTGCTCCACAGCAAGTGCAAGCCAGAGTCCTCCCCTGAGCAGGGGCCCCTGCACACGTTCTAGAGCCCACTGCGTACAGAGCGCACCTGCACCTCAGGGTCTGCGCAGTCGCTTCACAGTAGGGAGTTTCACTCCAGAACGCAAGCTGTGTCATCCTCACAATAGTTTTCCATTGCATTTGTAAATATGGACTTTTAACAATTCTCCTTAAATTGTTATAGAGTTACTCGGTGGGGAAAAAAACGAGCCTCTTTAACACCGGAGGCAAGATGTGCTCCTCGGAAGAGCAAGGGCAGAACAGGGAGCTAAGCAACCAGCCACGGCCCCGAACAGACGTAGTCCTCGCAGTAGCTCGGCTGCCCAAGACTGATCAGGCCGAGACAGAAGCCTCCCCGGCCCTAAGAGACACGGAGTCCTGCCGCTTCTGAAGACACGGGTGGGCGTGAAGGCCAGGACGCTGAGCGAAATACGCCAGAGAGAGACAGACAGCCCAGTCTCACTTTTATGTGGACTCCAAGGAAAAAACAAAGTGAAAGTCATGGAAGCAGACTGCAGGAAAGCGGTCGGTGAGGGGCTGGGTGGGGGAAAGAAGATGGCCGGGGACAGAGGCGACAGGCTTTCCCAGATGAAGGAGGCTGGAGCTGACCTTCCGCACGGACACTACTTTCGGTGACACCGAGCTGTGTGACCGAAATGTGCTCGCACCGGGGAACCGAAATGGTCCCGGACACGGACAGGAGGGTAAATACGGGAGGCGCTGGCTGTGTTAGCCCACGGGAACCTCTCACGACGGGTACGTGCCTCAAACCAGGCAGCGGCAGCCTCTGTCTCACGGTTCACCAGTGATGCCTCACACGTGCCGGGGGGAGGCAACGCGGAAACCAGCGCCCCTGGAAGGACTGGCCTCCACAAGGCTCGGGGGGCATGCTCTGTATGACATTCGGGGTCCGTACCGTCAGGTTAAGTTCCAGAAGGGGGTTACGATGAGAACTAACAGACAGAGAGAGCCTGCGACCATGGAGCACTCGAGTGAGGCTTCCAGGTGGGACTTACTGCCGGGCGATGCGCAAACACAAGCCAGCCTCCCAGCGGCAGCTCGGCGGGCGGGGGGGAGGCAGGGCTGGGGACAGATTACCTGGGTCTTGGGTGGACGCGGTGGTAACAGCGCACGGAAGCACCAAGCCACCAGCTGCGTGATTCCTGGGCTGCTCTGCTGGGCGTGGGCCTGTGCGTGACACACGCCGGCCCAGAGGGAGCAAGATACTGAGGAAGGGCTGAAAAGAGTCAAGAGAGGGAAGGTCCCCCACCCAGTTCCTGAAGCCTCGGGATTCTGAGAGCTCCTTCCCCACGGTGGTTGTGGGGGGCAGGCAAGCTGCTATTTGCATTTGACTGCCAACCCTGGAGCCTGCCTTCTTGCTCGGGGCCAGTGGAAATTCTGGTGGGCAGCGACACTGCAACTTCGGGTCTCTCCAGACGGACAGACTCCAAAGGTTTCAGACACAGGACCTCAGTTCCCGGATCCTGCGAGGCATGATGCAGGGACCATTCGCCAAGGCGGTTCCTCTTCTGGCTGCTCCCAGGGAAGGTCCTAAAGCCTGTGAACAGGGGGCTGGTGTCGTTCTGTCGAAACCACCGATGACTGCCGTGAGTCTGCGGGCCCCGCTGCCCGGTTCTTTGCCTACAGACGGACGACTGGGCTACGTTCAGGATGACTCAGGCAACCCGCAGGCATCCCGGCTCCGTACACCGCAGGAGGAGGAGGGCGCTGGTGAAAGCTGCCGCAGGAAGCTACCGCATTACTGTACTCTTTGGGCACTCAGCATAAAAACGTGCGGAAGATAAGAATCTGACGTGCGGAGAAGTTCAAACTCTAACTACGTACATTTTTCCATAAAAGACCAGGTTGGGGAGCTAGCCGATCCTGCTGCCGGGCCGGAAAACACATTCTGCCGACGTCCTGGTGTAACGGGAGGGCAGGGTAAGACCCAGCACCACGGACAGGTCTTTTTCCTTGTAGGACAGCGCCCCCTGCAGGAACAACGAGCGCCGTCCCCTCCACAGGAAAGGCTCCCCCGAAGCTCCAGGGGTCTCCAATCAGACGTCCTTACTTCGGAGCCAGCCAGGTGAGCAGCCTCCCGGGAGCTTCAGATTGAAAGCATATTCTGTTGCACTGATTCAGGTGCAACATGCACAAATAAATCGTCCGTTCCTCTTTGGAACACAATATTAACCCACGTCACAAAATCGTGCAGAACGCGAAGCTGTCTGTCCGCCGTATACAACAGACACACCCCGAAAGCGGTAAGAAACCACAAACCGCAGTTCAGCGGCGGGGAAAGGAACCCCCCAGCCAGAGAGTTACAATCTAGCAAGGTACCTCTCTGCATATGGGTTCTTGCCTTAAACTGGCACGTTATCAAGGAACGAGGCCTCCACTGTCCTTCCTCACGTAGACCACGTCCACAAATGCAGCGTACTCTGCCTCCCCGGACTTAAGTTCTCCAGCTCAGTTACGTGCATCACACTGAGGAACCGCCGTCAAGTTCTCAGACTGTCGCCAAGTGGTGAAAACAAAGGGACGACGACAAAGCAGATAATCGTCCACAATCTTCAAAGAACTGCTGCTTCGAGAACACGTGCGCCGCGGCTTGGGTTGTCCGGGAGTCGAACGGAGCCGGTCCTGCGCGGGGGCCTTGGCAGAGCACTGGGTGCAAGGAGCACTCGCTGACTCCAGCGCCCCCGCGGCCAAGCTCCGGCCAAGCGCACAGGAGGCGACGGCGCGTACGCCTCTGAGCGCTGTCCCTTGCGCTTTCTGTCCCTCCCGCAAGCACCTGTCACGTGTTGGTCCCCCTGGTTAGGACGGTGCAGCTACAGCAACCGTGAAGGAGCTGCCTCCCGCCCACACGCCCCCCAGGCGGGCCGTCACACCTTCCGAAAGAGGCTCTGGGCGGCAGGTCACGCGTCCGCCACAGTCCTCCCTTTTCCTCATCTCTGTTCGGGGATCCCACGTCTCGCAGGACCCCCTCTCCTCCTGGGGGAATTAAGAGCAGAAAGGTCAAGAGCGCCAACGGCAGCCCCCGGTGGGAAGCTCACTGCACCTCCGGTACCGGCTCTGCCGGCTTGGTGGCTTCCCCGTGGCAGGGACAGGAGCCCTCGTGCCTGCGGGGTCTGAGGCCAGACACCATGCTTCTCTACACACATGGTCGTGGCACCCCTGTTGTGCTGAAAGCAGATCCCTTGGGTGATACACCTCTTCCTCCTGCCCCCGTCATCTCATTGCGTGCCTACCTCTTCCGACGGAGAAGGTCAGAAGGACGACACCTCCTTTTCTTGCCTAATGCAAGCAGGGAGCGGAACGGGCCCCGGCAGCAGGAGGAGCATGTAGTTTCATGGGATTCCTTCTGGTCCCCTGGCAAAGGTGCACTGCCCTGGGGACGGGCCGCTCTGACCTTGCAAAGTTGAGAGCTGCACACACAGAAAGCACACAGTGCCCCCTGGGTCAGTGGGGGTGATGAGGAGTGGGGACCTTCCTAGTCTCCCCCTTGGGTTCAGAACCCAGGTTCTCTTGGGAGACTGGTTGTACATTCAGCCTGTGAGGGAATGTGCACTCTACACACCGGAGGACAGCACCCCAGCTTCGCAGGCAGCCTGACTGCTCATTTCCTGGTCGTCATCTCCTTTCACTCTGTGTCTTGTCCAGTTTCTGCCTGAAATGTGGTCAGTGTTTAGTGGCTTCTTCCTGAGCTCATCCATCCCTGCTTACACTCCTGCCCTGACACGGATTTTCCCTTTTGACTCACAGAATCAGGACCACGGCAGGAAGCCTGCACTTGCGGCCGCCCAACACCAGGGGGCACGCTTTATAAGGGGCGACGCTCGGAGCACGGTTCCCAGCAGTGCGGCTTCTACAGGACCCAGCACAAGGACACCTCAACGGAAGGAAAAGCAGGCTCAGAGATCCCCTATTATACTGAGAGACTGCTGTTACATGTGAATGTTATCAGTGAGTTTTATCAGAGCAAACTTATTATTTGGCTCCTGGAAAGGCTATACAATTTCTGTATTATTTGTATGTGACTAAAGAACCGCTATCACCGTTCATGATCATTGTCTCTAGGGCCATCATAACAAATCAATATGCCATTGTGTGTGGTGCACATTCTGGATTTTTATTTATTCTATGTATTTTTTTTTTAAAGTTGTTTTTGAAGGTCTGTTCTGTGGGAAAACGAGCATATTTTTTAAATAGAAGCAATGGGAAACTGCCTGTGTTTCCGTGGTACAGTTTTCCTTTGCTATTGCCTTTTCTATCTGTGCTTGATAAGGGTCAGAAAACATTTCGAAAGAGACACCCAGGTGGCTCAGTGGATTCGACATCTGCTTTTGGCTCACGTCATGATATTGGGATGCTGGGATCAAGCCCCACATTGGGCTCCCTGCTCAGCGGAGAGCCTGCATCTCCCTCTACCTCTGCCTGTCTGCCGCTCCCCCTGCTTGTGTGCTCTCTCTCGCCTTCCCTGCTTGTGTTCTCGCTCTCTCCGACAAATAAATAAATAAGATCTTAAAAAGAAAAAAGACCTTTTGAGAAACTTGAAATGCTGAGATGCTTCCCCTGAAAAAAATGTAACTGTGGAGATGCACGTATAGTTCTCAGATGTTCATGACCCCCCTAGGGATTCTGCATGTTTGAGAATTTGTAAAAGAGAACAGGCACTGGATTTGGGCTCACAGGAGTTGGTGATGACGCTGGTCCTCCCACTCACCGCTGGCCGGGAGCTCCTGGGGGACCACGGCGTCAGCTGTTGCGTGAATGCGGCATTCTACAGTCATGTCTGACACAAGGCATCAGCTGAGAGGGCGGAACTTCTGCCCAAAGCTACGTACCTACTGTTTCAAAAAATGAGATTGTTATTCACCTTATACTTACTGCTGTGATTTTCTACAAATGGCTTCTTTGTCCTAAACTTTTCTATGTTTGCTGACCAAACTGATTCTCAAAAGTTACACCTTTCTCATAAAATAAGCAAAGTATTTGCCTTTAGGGTTCCCCCCCATGTGGTTATAAAATCTAATAATATCCACATTGTACTTAGGCACCTGTGTGCCTAAAAGTACAGCAAGTCTGACGGAGTGTGCTTGGATGGGTTATTTCAGGAGGTATGCAGTGCGAACTCTATCAAGGTCAGAGCTGCAGGCAAAAATCCAAGATCTCCACAGTTAGTGAGTCTTTGTTAGGATCGAGATGCTGAGTGATAGGTGATGACATGATGAAGTTTCCTCTGGAGCAGCCCCGCTACGTTATTTCAGTGAACAAACTAATCAGCTCATATTCCTTAAACTTGTACTACACTCACGGTACCCCAATGACTACGCTATGGGGGTGCCCTGAAGCGTGAGACACACACCCGGCCGGCGAACAGTTTGCAAGATGCTCGTTCAGGAGAGCACAGTAACACTCGCGGAACGACGTGCGGCCCGGGGACCAAAGAGCTGTGCTAGGGGTGTGCTGCAGGGTCAGATAGCACAGACACACACAGACACAGAGACACACGCACAGCCGCCTCGAGAAAGCTTCAACCAGAAGTTCGAGCTGGCAGGAAACAGAGGAGCTGGAAGGAGCTGGACCACTTGTGGCACAGAGAACCAGAGGAGGTGTGGAGAGAGAAGACCAGAAAGCTGCGACAAAAGGAGAGACTTGTGGGCAACTGCTTTCCTATTTTCTAATAAATAATGTGGCCCTAAAGTTACGGCAGAGAGAAAACAAACAGCTGCATCGTTCTGCGGAGAAGTGAGGAGATCACAGCCATGTGTCTTCCTCACAGCATCACTGACCGCACTGTAGCTCTGAGCCCTTCTGGACCTTTATTCTCCAACTTCTATTGAAATAACTTGCTTTTACATGTCTGCTCCTTGGATGGATGGAAGGAGGATTCATGAAATAGTACTTGGAAGGGTTTAGAGATCTCTGCAAAAGTAGATACAGTAGTTTAAAAAGAAGGGACAGAGAGAGAGAGAGAGAGAGAGAAAATGCTTCCCACTAACGTCCCAGGGTGTCGTGAACACTGCTCTCAACAAAACCGCTTCAGTAGTTACCGACTGCTCGCCGCCAGCCGGCTTGCCGAAGCTTGCTTACAGAGCAGGTTGATCCGTACACAAGTCCCAAAGCTGCATGTCACTTGACTGCAGGAATGACGTTGGAATCTAGACTCCGCACCCCTGAAGAATCATGCCTCGAGTTCTTCTTTGCTGCCCAGAGGTTTCAACCATAATAAGAAAGGTGACCCACGTCGTACAAGAGAGCGCCAAGTTCCAGGGGACTCTGACAGTCCGTGACGGGTCACTGTCAACCACGGCTGGCAGCCAGAGCCACGAGTGAAGGTCAGCGACAGCAGACCCCGCTTTCACTTAAATTCTCTCGGGCACCAGAACTTTGACAGGGTACGGTGGACAGTGTCCTGTGCAGGCAAATCAGCAGGTGGGTTACAGGGTTGGGGATTTTTGCTTAGGTCTTAAGCAAAAGGGCTTGAACTTAAGAGGTTAAGAAGACCTCAGAAGGGAACAGGGCATCGATGAAGTGTATGCCACAATTTTAGATCCTTAATTATCCCAAGTCGCTATAATGGGACTATTTGTCACATCACCCACTGACCATCTGCGTTCCCTTTGTTTGAAAGAACGTTTCCCGAAAGTCCTCATGATTAGTCATCTCGACATATAGCTTCTAATCAGTGCGTGCTACCCGAGGGCAGTGTGGCGCACTGCTTCTGGGGAGCACAGCTTCACTGTGTCTCGAACGGCTGCAGAGAATCACAAACGTGCTACCTACAGGGAAGGCGCCCAGGAAAGATTTCAGTCCTCACAGCATGTGAGTTGCTAAGACGGAGTGAAAAGCAACACGCATTTCCTTTTCCCTTTCTATATACGAAAAGTGAGCCCGGCATATTTTCTTTAAAAACATGTATTTCTATTTAAAAGGCAGTATCACGGTCTTCTTACCTATAAAATATTGCTTCCAATCACAGTTTTTGGGAGGAATATATTATTTAATAATTTGCATTCAATTGAGTCTTATGCCCTAAAATTTAAATAAATCATCGCTTAGAAAATTAGGTATCTCAAAGACAAGATAACAGCTGTAGGGTTTTTTACTTTTTAGGTAGGCTTGATGTCCACTGGGGGCTTGAACTCATGACTCTGAGAGTAAGAGTCACACACCCTACTCACTGAGGCAGCCAGGCACTTGAACAGCAGCACCGTTCTTAAGTCTCCATAAATCCTTCTGCAAAAATAGAGCAACTGAAAATAAAATGGACATTCTACTGGCTTCCTATTGCTGCTATGCTAACCGAGAGATTTAGTGGCTTAAAATGACACCCATTTGGGTGCCTGAGTGGCTCATTCGTTGAGCATCTGCCTTCGGCTCAGGTCATGATCCCAGGGTCCTGGGATGGAGTTCTGCATCGGGCTTCTCACTCCCCTGCCTTGTGTTCCCTCTCTCGCCGTGTTTCTGTCAAATAAATAAATAAAATCTTAAAACAACAACAACAACAACAAAACACGTTTATCTTATGGTTCTGGGAGTCAGAAGTCCAAAAAGATCTTAGGGCCCTAAAATGAAAGACAGCTGTAGTCCTTTCTGGAGGCAGTCTTGGGGATGATTTTCTTTCAGCTCCTTTAAAGCCTGATAAAATGTGGGTATCTGGCTGGCTCAATGGATAGAGCATGCGACTACCGATCTCAAGGTCATGAGCTTGAGGCCCATGCTGGGTGTAGAGATTACTTAAAAATCTTAACAAAGGGGGGCGCCTGGGTGGCTCAGTGGGTTAAGGCCTCTGCCTTCAGCTTAGGTCATGATCCCAGGGTCCTGGGATCGAGCCCTGCATCGGGCTCTCTGCTTGGCGGGGAGCCTGCTTCACTCCTCTCTCTCTGCCTGCCTCTCTGCCTACTTGTGATCTCTGACTGTGAAATAAATAAAATCTTAAAAAAAAAAAAAATCTTAACAAAGGAAGGAAGAAAGGATGGATGGATGGACAGACAGACGAAAGAAGGGAGGGAGGGAAGGAAGAAGGGTGGGGAGGAGGGAAGAAGTCTGATAATTTTGTTAAACTACGCATCTCGGTTCTGCCTAGGTTACTTATCCTAGCTATAGAGTGTGTCTTTTCAATGTGCAGATTTAAATCCTCCTTCATGTAAAGAAATTATTCTTGAATTAGAATTATTGGTATTGTGTTGTGTTTTACTCCCTCGGGATTATAGAGAGCACCCAATGGCTTCAATGTGTCATCTCTTAGAGACGAACTACCTGGCAAGAGAGTGGAATAAAGCAAAAACCATTAGAATCATCTACTAAAAGAAAACAGGGACGCCTGGGTGGCTCAGTTGGTTAAGCAGCTGCCTTCGGCTCAGGTCATGATCCCAGCGTCCTGGGATCGAGTCCCACGTCGGGCTCCTTGCTCGGCAGGGAGCCTGCTTCTCCCTCTGCCTCTGCCTGCCTCTCTGTCTGCCTGTGCTCACTCGCTCTCTAACTAATAAATAAACAAAATCTTAAAAAAATAATAATAATAATAAATAAATAAAATGTTTACAAGAAAACAGATTATGGTAACAATGAGAGCAACGCCACTCAGCTAAATAATGTTAAAATCCAAGCAGCCCTTCTTATGTGAGATGATCTGGCGGCCCTCCTGGTTCCGGCACAAGGTAGCCTTAGGGGTCAGATGTGTCCTGGCGATGCCTAAAGACAGGAAACACTTGGCATCCATCCACCCCTACCTCACATGCAAGATTTCACGCACACCGTGAGAATGCAGAAGCCATTACTGTAGGGTATCCTCAACAAACTTCACCACTACTCTGGACACAAGAATGTGATCAGGGCAGGAGCCCCCCTACTTAAGACCATCCAACCCAGCATGCCTTGTACTGACGGACGTCCAGCTTGAGCTGAGCCGGAGCAAAGCCAAGGGAATGATTAGGACGGTTCTGACGCACGTTCTGTTGCAGTCTACCGGCTCCCAAGGAGCCCACAGGCTATGCCAGATGTTCACGGCTACGCAGACCTTGCATCTCAGTCTTCTGCTGGCTAAGCCAGGTGCGGTGAGATGCTCTAGCTTTCTCTCTCAGTCACCTATCACCTAACGACTTCTGCATGTTGGCCCCCAAGTAACCACCTTGAGAGAGGGAACGGGGCCAAGTGCCGACTATCCTCTTCCCAAAGAAGACGACGGGACGCTCCAGAGCGGTCGCTGGCAAACAGTGGCGGCAGGAGGGGGTGGCTACAAGTACGGGAGACTGAGGGAACTATGAGTAAGTGCCCCTCCAAGCCCCTTTGTAGGTTTCTTTCTCAACGTTTCTCGTTTTTTATTTCTTTTTGCCTTTCTCCCTCGATTGTGGACTTAGAGCTCATCCTAAAGTTCCCCGCAGAGGGCTCGGTCACATGGGAAAGCTCAGCCACGCCAGAGCAGGCTTTTACTACAGGGTCCGTCGGGGAGTGTCGCCCAGGAAGGCCGATGAGACACTTTCTCCCTCTTGGGAGAGAGTTTCTTCATTTAGAAAGAGGTGAAGCTCTGGGGGGACAAGGAGCAGGCAGACTGTGATCATTTCTTGCATGGGTTCACCTGCCCCCTCCATAGTGTCGTCTCCCCCAAACGTGCTTGGAGAAACGGGACTGCTGGTGGTAGCCCTGCTCTCTGCCTTTCCTTCTTGCTCCTTGGCGCCGTGCTCGAGAGCCCGTCAGGACAGCAGCCTGTGCAAGTCTCTCCTTGTGCAAGCTGATCGGCAACACAGTCCTAAGTGGATCCAAATAAATCCATTCGCACTCTCCTCTCCCGTGTCCCTGTGGAAGCCACTGCGCACCCTGATCGTAAGCCTCGGCTACCAGCCATGCGTGAAGCGTGGGACTAGTCACACTGCCCCACGGCATCCTTGTGAAAGGGTCGGCAGGGACATTCTCACGGGCCACCTGTGCAGCTGGAGCAAGCCGTGTTTACGCCATGGCAGGGGAGTTGACCGGCGTGGCCCCTTTGGTCCTGGAGCACTGAAGGGTGGGTGTGCTTCACCCCTTCTTTTCTCACCAAGAGCCTCGCCCCTCTTCGCCCTCTGTCTGTATCAGCGCTCCTTCTGCGATTCCACTTCCCCAGCTTCCTCGCCCTCAACAGTCTGCATTATAAGTTCTAAGAGTGGCCACACAGGTGCCCGGGCCCCGGGGCCAGTGCCTTGAGGAGGCAGCACTAAGGCCCTGACGAAGCGAAGGCATAAGGCAGAGCGGAGTCCTTCCTGCTGCTGCCCACTTTACAGAGGGCTTTCTGCTTCCGAGCGGGGAAAGGATCGCGTGGGGCCGGGGAGGACCGACAGGAAGGAAAGGTCTTCGAGGCAGAAGTCCTGTTGGATCCTGCACGGGCTGGTACGTAACTCAGGAAAAGGAAAGGACAGACTCGTCCTATCCGCTGGCTTCAGTCTGGGTCGAGTTGCAAGTGTGAGATTCTCTTTCGAACAATGCACTTGCTCACCCCAACTTTCACAGCGTGCCCCGAAGAGCTCGGTGTTTCATGCATGTGGTGTGGTGCCCAGCAGGCCCTGCTGCCACAACTAGGCAGTGAGCTGTCAGCGAACTCTGCCGGGCGGCCACAGAAGCCGGAGGAGCGGTCCAGGTGGGCGGTGCTGGGCGAGGGAGAAGGTGGTTTCCATGCTGCCTCGCCCTTGCCCGGTCTGCACGATGTTCTCATCGCACTGTATAAAACACACGCGGCACTGGAGACGCCCGTCCCACTAGCCTCCACCAAACAAGTGCCGGTGACCTGCTCCTACTCACATCTGGGTCGCAGCTTCGATTTCTGCAAACTGAACTGAACATATGCTCCAGGCATACACTGTCCCCACAAGTGAGCTTCCAAGGAGACCCGGGGTACAGCCTCCTCGTCAGCGACTTCTCACAAACTGCCTCTGATACCACTAAAGAACACAAATTCAGCGGAGCAGACGTGAAGATCCAGCTGGCCTCATGAAGGGAAGCACCCCTTGTAGCCAGGACAGGAGAGCGCCCAGGATTTGCTCAGGATGGAACGTTTTTACAGGAAGGAACATGGGGCAAGAAAGTGACCAGCAAAAGAACAGAAAAAGGACTGCTCCAGCCAAGGTCATCTCCCCACAGGGGACGGGCAAGGGGTCTTAGCAGGTGGGTTACCGCATCTTCCTTTGGAGGATGAAGAGGAGACGTGACAGATTCCCTCACTGGTGCTTATCAGAAAACCTGTCACTGGGGCGCCTGGGTGGCTCAGTGGGTTAAAGCCTCTGCCTTCGGCTCAGGTCATGATCTCAGGGTCCTGGGATCGAGCCCCGCATCGGGCTCTCTGTTCAGCGGGGCGCCTGCTTCCTCCTCTCTCTCTGCCTGCCTCTCTGCCAACTTGTGATCTCTGTCTGTCAAAATAAATTAAAAAAAAAAAAGAAAACCTGTCACTGACCCGGAGAAGACTTCCATTTCTGCTGGAGGTTCAAACTACAATTAGGTTAAGCATGAAGCCCCAGTTTGGAGACGTGGCCTGAGGAAAGCCATTTTGGGCATATAGCTTTCTTTTTAACAACAGCTACTTTCCGGGGCACCTGGGTGGCTCAGTGGGTTAAAGCCTCTGCCTTCGGCTCGGGTCATGGTCTCAGGGTCCTGGGATCGAGCCCCGCATCAGGCTCTCTGCTCAGCGGGGAGCCTGCTTCCCTTTCTCTCTCTGCCTGCCTTTCTGCCTACTTGTGATCTCTCTCTCTGCCAAGTAAATAATAAATTCTTTAAAAAAAAAAAAAACAAGGGGCGCCTGGGTGGCTCAGTGGGTTAAAGCCTCTGCTTTGGCTCAGGTCATGATCCCAGAGTCCTGGGATTGAGCCCTGCATCGGGCTCTCTGCTCAGCAGAAAGCCTGCTTCCTCCAATCTCTCTCTGCCTGCCTCTCTGCCTACTTGTGATCTCTTTAAAGTAAAAAAAAAAACAAAAACAGCTACTTTCCAAGTATTTGCAGTATCCCTTCTGCATTCAAAGAAAAAAAAGGAATGAGCAGCACCAGCAGCATAACTGACCCGTCACTGTGCTCGCTGGCCTAGATGTTCAGGTCACCCGGGCTGTCAGTCTACCACCAGCACAGCAAGCGCCCGCCTGACCCTAACGGAAAGGGACTGACATGCATGCCTAGCCGTGTTCCTGGCAGAAAGAACTCCTCGCAGGGGCCGGGAAAGCACCAGAATGCCCACGGTCCTCTGAGTGTTGAACAAAGCCAGCACACCCCGTTGACGATGACGACGTTCAGAGGCCCTTTCAAGAGGAGGCAGACGAGAGGACCACAGTCGGACCGGGCACCTCATGAGTCATACTGACTGTCATCGAACCTAGAGTAGACCCACCCTTGCTGGGTTCTACCTGAATCCATTTCTGACCCTGGAAAGCGAGGGACGGAACCCTGGACTTGTAGAACTCACTGGAGTCGGCTGTGTCCTATGAGGTCTTCGGGGACAAACAGCTGGCCATCCCCAAGTGACACCCACACATCAACACTCCCCAAAAGAGCCCCACTGAGGCCTCCTGTTCCGGGAGCTTGAACCTGTCCCTATACAGGCAGGTCATGAGCTGAAGGCTGCCCAGCGAGAATGGGGTTAGAACCTCTATGTTCATCATCCAAGCCTCCTAGGACCTGCAACCCGCCGCCCCCGCCACCACGACCGGTGCCTCTGCACTCGTTTCTAGGGCTTCTACAACACAGCCCCGCTGACCGGGGGCTTCCGCTACGGATGCTCATTTCCTCACTATTCTGGAAGTCTGAGATCACAGTGCAAACAGAGCTGGGCTGTCTCCTTGGCACACACATGCCAGCTTCTCCCTGCAACCTCACGTGGTGGCCCTTCTCTGTGTGTCTGTGTCCTCATCTTCTCTTCTTCTAAGGGCACCGGTCAGACGAGAGCCCACCCTGGAGACTTCACGTTGCTGTAGTCCCCTCTTGCAAGGCCGTGTCCCCCAGGACAGCCAAGTCCCGAGGTCCTGGGGGTCAGAACCCCAACTCTGAATTTGGGGGAGGTGGAAGACACACCATTCAGCCCCTAACAGTCTCCCAGAAAAACATCTTTTTTCAGTAAACCATAATCATGAGCTGTGACGTACAGCCGTTTTATTTTCCATTTGCTATAACGAAGGAAATGAACAAAGCTCATCCCCCTATGATAATCAAACCAGACAATTCCTAAACTGCATTCACATCCTTCACTGAACACAACCCTGAAACCCACATCGGACTCTTCTCATCCTTCAGTTCACTGCAGATTTGCACTGCGTTTAAGAAAAACCACCAAATTTCCTTTGCACAGTTTCCAAAGTGCCCAGAGATCAGCAATACGAGATCCTGTCTGAAAGGCAATGTTTGGGACCATGAAATTTAGGTAAGTGCTGCCTTTCGACATACTTTACCAGGAAAGTTCCAGAAGGCTCTCGGTACAAAGAGCGGTCTTGGCAAACCAGCCCACCTCCACGTGGCGAGCGTCCGCTCCCTTCAAGAACAGGAGAGGGAGGAAGGGAAAAGTGTCGGTTTATACAGTGACAAAGAACAATATGTGAAGAGCCCAGAAAAGTCAGAAAAACAAAGAGGAAGATAAATATTAATTTTGCGAAGGTTCGTTATAAGAGAACGCAAATTTAATTACCAAACACCACCAAAAATTCTTGCTAAGGAATCTATGAGCATTAATGACCACGAAGATTAGACAAATAATTATAAAATAATTTGAACCAGAGGCTTAAAGGAAAACATGTGAATTTGGGTCTTCAGTTCCTTTTCACTATAAGAAAGGTGCATATAATATACCATAAAGTCTTTCTTTTAAAGATTTTATTTATTTATTTGAGGTAGAACGGGGGAGAGGAGCAGAGGGAAGAGGGACAAGCCGACTCCATGCTGAGCACAAAGCCCACCCTGAGCTCGATCTCAAGACCCCCAGACCATGACCTGAGCCGAAACCAAGAGTCATGGGATCGATGAAATGAGCCCGTCAGGAGCCCATAACACACCACAGCATCTGACTCAACAACAACGTCAGGCACCTGTGGTTCTGACAGCAGTGAGGCCACAGTCGAGTGACAAAGGGGGTTAACAAGTGGACGGTCTTCTCAAAGGACTCCCCGTTTTGAGAGGAAATAAATACGAATGTTGATAGTAAGACAGTTTAGGGGGGAAATGCATGAACTATATTCCTGCTGCTGGAGGTCAACTCCTGTGGGCACTGTTTCCTCTTCTTCTTTGTGCCACGGATGTCCCCTACTGTCCACCCCAGTGCCTCTGCTTGGAGGTCACTGGGCCCCAATTACTGACTCACTTTTTGCGATGCCCCCAACCCCTGTAGGGAGCCCTGACAATGCACTGGGTCCCCCCACTCTGTGTAGAGGGGCAGGCTCCGTGCAGGGAGGCCAGCCATCCTCCTCACCAACAATCTGCACCCCACTCAGCATCCCTGACCCCATGCTCGCGTCGCACCCTCTCTAAAGCCGTTGTGCCCCAGATTTTCAAGCTGCAAGCAGGGAAGGTGCCCCTGTGTGCCTGGCTTTCCTTCACCTCAATCTCCCTGTTGGCCTTTCCCACTGCAGGTTACTCCAAACGACCCTGGAGATCTGCTTTTGTGCCCGGTAAACGCCTTACTCTCTTCCTGCCTCCTGGACCCACCTAGAGTGTTGGGTGGGGGTACTTTCCCTTTAATTCCGAGGTCTGCATGCCACAGCCCCAGGGAGATCAAATCTAGCCCAACAGATAAGTTTTTTGTCCTGTGTGTTTACAGCCCAACAGATAAGTCTTTGGAACTGTGGACGGTGACTTTAATGGGTGAAAAAAGCCAAAAGAAGATTTAGTGACACGTGAAAGTGATTTCCATTCAGATGGAGTGGCTGCAATGACATTGTTTGGACCTCAGCCACGCTCCTCGGGTCAAGCATAGTGGACGGGCCTTCTGGACTGCGAGGCTGGGCCTGCGGCGGCCCGGAGCAGGCAATGTTGACTCTCGGAGCACTACAGCCTGGGTCTGCAGCTAGAGGAACACTTAGCCTGGCTCTCTCTATTCTAGGACTGAAGCGACTCTTGACATTCAGGCCACCGCGTCCCTTTTCATATGTAAATCAAGCCATAAATCCCCTTTCTCCCTGATAAAGCCTCACTTTAGGTTCTCCAAAAGCAGCGGCTTTGGGGGGAGGTGAACAATGACCTCATTATTTCTGCTTCCCTTTCCTGCTTTAGAAATCCTTATCGGCATTTTAGATAAGGGATGATTCTGGTTCACTGGGGGAAAAAGCTATGCCCAAGGGCGAGCAAGAGCACAGGAGTATTTTTCAGAAAATATCACCTTCGGTAGAAAGACAAAGGACACCGATGAGGGTCGCAGCACAGAGGGATGAAGGGATGTGAGGAATGAGAACAGAGATGGGGATAACTGAGGGGCGGGGATGAGACTTTCAGGGATGAGCAGGATGTTGGTGAGCAGAGATGGGAGGGAAGGTGACAGAAAATACGGGGAGCAAAAGCCTCAAAATGGGGCTGCCCAGGCAGCTACTCTCTGAGCCCGATATTAGGAGACAGCAGGACATGGAACTGGGGGAGACACAGGGACCCTCTAAAGGTAAACGATCACAGTCAGACAGGCTCTGGGGTAGACGAACCAGCACAGCCATGAATCAACGTCCATTCTGGCAACCTGTGACTAAAGGCACTCCGGGCCATCTTGCCACCATGATGCTCAGGCACGATGTGAGGGAGAGAAACCAAGAAAACAAAGTCACCTTAATTACACTCTGTCTCCTGAAGGCAAAGAAGCAAGTAAGAAGGGCAATGACAGGGGCGCCTGGGGGGCTCTGTGGGTTACAGCCTCTGCCTTTGGCTCAGGTCTTGATCCCAGGGTCCTGGGATCGAGCCCAGCAGCCCAGCAGCCCCAGCATCGGGCTCTCTGGTCAGCAGGGAGCCTGCTTCCTCCTCTCTCTCTGCCTGCTTCTGCGCCTGCTTGTGATCTCTGTCAAGTGAATAAAGAAAATCTTTAAAAAAAAAAAAAAAGGGGGCAATGACCACAGACCTCAGGAAAGGAGAAATCTGGGCATTTTATCCCATGTCTTCCTGTTTCATTTTCCCCACAGTTTGTGTGTCACGGTCCCCCACCGAAGTGCTGGGTGACTCGCCCTGTCTCTCACAGTCTTGTTTGTCTTGGTAAACCTCCGCCAGCACAACACGACACAGCTAACAAAGTCACGAGAACTCGATCTGACATTTCCTCCTCAGAAATGTCACCAGAATTAATAAATCCTTAAACAGTCGCCGTGATGTGACCAAATTAGACAGGAAATCGTCGTGAGTGGAGTCTACCTTCATGTATACAAGTGCTGAGCTACAATAAGGCATTAACGGATACAGTGTGTCTCTGCAGAACGCCCTAATAGAAGCGCACAATGCTGGGGCACCGGGTGGCTCGGTCGATTAAGCGGCCGACCCTTGACTGTGGCTCAGGCCGTGATCTCAGGGCCCTGGCATGGAGCCTCCTGTTCAGCTCTGTGCTTGGCAGGGAGTCTCTCTCTCCCGCTCGCCCACTGCCCCTCTCCCAGCACTAATAAATAAACAAATCTAAAACCAAACAACAACAAATGCACACTCTTGGGAAACATATTGGAGAGTCACAACAGAAAAACAGGATTGAAGGAAATATTTTTTCTTATTAAATATTTAACTAGAAGATTTTTTTTTTTAAGATTTTATTTGTTTGGGGGTCCCTGGGTGGCGGCTGGTTACGCGACTGTCTTCGGCTGGGGTCGTGGTCCCCGGGTCCTGTTCAAGTTCTGCATCAGCTCCCAGCTCCATGGGAAGTCTCTTTCTCCCTGTGACCTCTTCTCTCTCTCAAATAAATAAATAAAATCTTAAAAAAAAAGATTCTATTTGATTATCAGAGAAAGAGAGCTCGCATGCAGAGTGGGCACATGCAGGGGAAGCAGCAGGCAGAGGGAGAGGGAGAAGCAGGCTCCCCGCCGAGCAGGGAGCCCGATGCGGGGCTCGATCCCAGGACCCTGGGATCATGACCTGAGCCGAAAGCAGACGCTCATCTGACAGAGCCACCCAGGCTCCAGGCAAAGACCCAAGATCTGATATTTTGAACTGAACCCAGATCACAATCAAAATAACTCACAGAAAGTAAATAGTGTCCTACAGGGGAACGGTATTGCGCTGGGTCAAGGGAACAGCATCGTATCGAGGAGAAGAACGGGAGTCTAGTCACCTGAGCTGCTCAGGTTTCGCCGGAGGGGGGTCAGGACGTGCACCTCCATTAACTGAATATTTCCTGAAGCAGGAATTCCAGAATTATGGAAAGGCCTCTCTGAGCTTCCCCTGCAGCAGGTTAGAGAACTCTCCTGGGAGAGGTGCCCTCCCCAGACTCAGAGGAAAGGAGTGTCCCCACCTCTGAACAGAAGGAGACACAAGGGAGCCTGCACACCCCGGGTCTCGTAGAAGACCCCCCGGATGATCTCAATCTTCCACAGCCTCGCACTCTGCATCAACTCTCGCACAAGCACTCTCACGCACGATCTTTCTTCGGGTCTTCAGTTCCTTACCACGGCCTCCATGCCATGCCGACTTCTATTAAACCTGCATACTTTCCCCGGTTAATGTGTCTTTTGTTACCTGGGTCCTAGTCCACAACTTAAAAGTGGAGGAAAAAGAGACGTTTCCTCCTCTCCAGGGTACTTTGTTAAGTAATGCATGGAGCTCCCAGCGCGGGGCTTGAACTCAGCACCCTGAGATCAAGACCTGAGCTGAGATCAAGAGTTAGACGTTTAACTGACTGGGCCAGCCATGCGCCCCTGCCTCTGATTCTTAAATACTTAACCCAACTTCTTGAGTGGTGACCGCGGGTGAACCATGCTTTCGATGTCAGCTGGCTTCCAGGAGGCAACGGTAGGAGGATCTGAAAGGGCAGTCCCAGCCCGACAGAGCTTGTGTCGTCACTGGGCAACAATCCATGCGAGGAGAAAATGCTGACACTTCTCTAAACAATGTCCCGAGCTCCTGACTTCATGTAAGTGAATTATGCCCTCTGAAGGCTTTCTTCGGCTTTCCTCTCCACGACTCCCTACTGGCTAATTCGTAACATCCCCAGTAACGTGCGTTTTACGGAAGAGAGTCACACAAAGCCACGCAGAAAGCATCACTAAGAAATTAATGCCTCCTATTTTCCTGTCCACGAACCACCTCTGCTTAAGCCATCACGAGGCAGGTACTAGAGCCGCCCCCTGGTGATGCCCATCCCAACCGGCGGGCAGCGCGCGCCCGGCCTACAGGTGTCCCTCACTCCACCTGTGTCACAAAGCTCTGGAATCAGACCCGGCGGGACGCTTCCCGGGGCAGTCCTGACATGGTCTTACTAACTTGCAGACGGTTTCATTCTATTCAGTCGGGCCTGGCGTCTTTCTTGGTGGTCACCAGGCAAAATCTCCACACCACACGTTGCTAGGACTAGCCTGACAGGTAATTCCAGTCATGGGCAGATAAACCACTTTCCTCTGAGGAAGCCTCGTATACAGATCTAGCGATGTTCTCCGGCCAGCGGGTTAACGATGATGGAATCCTTCAATTTATACTTTGTGCCCTTTTAGGAAATGACGAGCAGCCCATCAAACTCTGCCTCCGCTCCGTTTAGCTTCTTATCACGCACCCAGGAAAGGCAGTTCTAATTTGCTGTGAATCCCAATATCAAAGGATTATGGATCCAGAAATAGCACAGGGCATAGGGAGCACAGAAGACACAGCTTCTAAACCCCAGTGTGTCCTTAAAGACCTCTCTGTGTCATTTACTAAATTACCAAGTGGAAAGAGCTCAAGTAAATACCCGTCGGGCTGAGATCCCGTAAACACATCACTCTCATCACCGAGCCCTTACGGCACGCGCTGGACGTCGCTCCGTGACTTATTTCCCTCTTCCTGCCTCAACACTAGCAAGAGGAGCCGCCTGTACGCTGCCGGCAAGACCGGGAGACGACGTGCAGTGGGAGGAAGCGTGAAGCAGCGCTGGAGCTGGCAGAGGTCAGGGCCGGCCCCGCCGACGGCCGGCGTGGAGACCTGCAGACGTTCAGTGCGTCTCCCCAGCTGCCACGTGTGCCCGTCAGGGACCGCAGCTGTTCCTAAAGCGGTTCTTGCTTTCTTTAATTTTTAAAATTATTTATTTTCTGTTTATTTTTAAAGTAAGCTCTACACCAACATGGGGCTCAAATTCTTGACCTGGGGATGGAGGGTTGCACGTTCTACCCATGAAGGCAGCCAGGCACCCCCGTTATGCTATTTCTCAAACTGTTTGGGGCACACGGTGGCCATCACATCTCCAAGCAGTGCGTTACCCTTCACCTAACGAAGCACGTGTGGTTCTTCGAATGGACTATCGTCTGCGGCTTCAGCCCGGCTGCTAGGAAACAGGCCTCCGCGCATCCGAAGCTGACTACCCTCTTGGACCTTCACGCGCGCGCACGCACGCACCGTTAGGCACTCGTCACCTTGGCAGAAGCTTGGAGCGGTGACCCGACTCTGCTCCATGACTCCCCTCCTGGTGAAGGACAGGGAGAGACGCCCGCAGAGTAGGGGGAAGGACCCCGTATGACACGTCTGCCGTGCGCCTGGCCCCTAAGGCACTTGACACGCATTTTCTCGCGTCACCTGCCCTTTACCGTTCAATCCTCAGGAGAAACAGAAACACAAAACGCACGGATGCTGCATAATTCCACGGGATTCCTGAGTGACACCGACTTTCTCTTCTGAAACTGGCAGCTCAGCCTGGTTCCAGCAAATGGCCTTCAGCTGTGATCTGCAGGACACACACTTTCTGGCTGATGGACATGCCTGGCCACCAGCCAGGCGACAAATCTGAAAACGAACCAAGAGTGGGTGTTGGCCAGTGACTTCCCGGAGGGCAAACGTGACGGGCCTGAGTTTAATCCCGGCACCAGAGGCTTCAGGAAAGTTGTGCCAAAACCCGACTCAAGCAGGGAATCACGGAGTCGGACAGAAGCTCGAAGGAGTCTCTTTCAGGAAGAGCCAGTTCAGAGGTGGCCCGGGATGTCCTGCCACGCTTCCGACGGGGGCAGAGACAAAGTCTGTGTTTGCAGCGTGGCGCGGGTCAGCCCCGGGCGGCGGGACGAGCGCGAGGGGACGGTAAACCCAGGCCTCCCTCGGGGCTTCAGATTCTCCCACCACGTCCCTGTGCATCCCACGGGCCACGCCGCACGCTCTTCTTATCTGTCCTTTTCCGAAAACCCTTTGCGAGTCCCGGCTGGTTTAGGAACAACACTCTCGTCCACACGGTACTGCTAATTCATCTCTCCTTCAAGTTTTTTGGTCCAAGGTGACACGTCGGTTTATGGCTCCCGCGCCACCTGGCGCTCTGCGCAGCAGGTAACGGACTCTCTGCCATGTCTGTCATTAGGGTCTGACATGGGACGAGCCACCGTCAAGTAACTGACACTTTTTCTGCATGTAAGACCGGGGACGTGATGCAGAATGGAGGAGCAGGGGCTGCCAAAGGACACGAGCAGTAAGGGCAGGACTCCTCTCTCCTCCTCTCCCAGCCTCTCGGGAAATAGACGGCGGTGGACGGGCCATGAGCAACACACGCTCATACTCTCTGGGGTCTTCGAAGAACCCGCTGTTTCCGGGAAGAGGAAAAAAAAAAAAGACACATCATTCAGGACAATTTCACGTAGAAGTCAAAAGCCTTAACTGCAGAGGGCTTTGATACTGACGGAAATTATTATGTGGCATCACAGGAAATGCAACCTCAGAGACATCCCCTGTCCCGTGGGCCGGAATCAAAGCCACCGCACGTCCGCCCGCCGCCTGCGGACGGGCTCGTCTCCAGAAGAGGGGCTCTCCAGCTCTTCCCACAAACAGCCGTCTCCTCTTCTACCGAATTCTAACCCCAAAAGCCATCACGTGTCAACCAGGGTGGTGGGCTCTCCAGCAACACGTCTGCATTTCCGACATTCCCGCCAGGTTGTTGAACGCCTCCTCCCTCCATTAGAATGACATCGGGGGCTACATCACCCGCTACGGGACTGGGTCTTAAAGGTCTCAGCCCTTCCCTCCCAACCACCGCCACGCGCTCCCTCCTCCTGCGGGGCAGCGCACCAGGAATGCATCTCTTCGTTGCAACTGCCGACGCAGTTTGAGACTTCCTGTCCTGTCCCTGCTATTCCTAGGTAGATGTCCAAATAAACCAGCCCATACGAGTGAAATCAAGGTGGGTGAAGAGGGCAAAGCTTTTTTTGCCAAGCGTCAACACAAACTGGGTTGTCATTCTGAGCCCCATCAAAACCCCCATTACATATTTTCTACATACTCTGCACAGCGTAAGGACTCCTGCGATGTTGCCTAGCTTCTATCCTTCTAGAATGGAATGCTTCCCTAAATATGGTTTTCTAAATTTTAAAAGAGGTGGCAAATAGTCAATGATTTTTGAGGAAATAGCTCACAAAGTTGAGATAAAACAAGCCAACGGAACACTAATTTGACTACAATGCCTTTTTATTCAAGGACAAATTCGATCATTTAAAAAAAAGAGTTGTAATCTCTGTTATCCATTAAACCTATGAAAGCCTTAAACATTATTGTCTAGCTATCAAATGGCATATATAGCAGGAAAAAGAAATTACCCTTAGTTTTACTACTCGAGGAGTTAGAATTACTATTCTAGGAGTACTTAATTCCTTATGAATAAAGTTCTAAAAGGAAAAATGTATATATATTGCTGCTTAACGCAAGGACTATATACTTTAATGACATCTCTAAATTTTCACTGAACTCAGAGGCTCACGACATCCTTTCGCACACATTAGCTATCTGTGAGGCTCTGGGAGAGACCGAAGGAGAAGCTGCTCTTAGCACGAGGTCTTCACAGACAGTCACTGGGCGAAAGCTCCTGGGGAGGGGGACCACGCAGACAACGAAGAGTTAACTGCTCAGCCCAGAACTCAAACTCTTCTCAGGACAATCTTAGGCCCTTTCATAGAGCATTTGCTTTTGTAAAAAAACATTATTTATTTGACAGAGAGAGAGAGAAAGCACGACCCAGGGGGAGAGGCAGAAGCAGACTGCTTGCCGAGCAGGGCGCCCGACGCGGGACTCCATCCCAGGACCCCTGGATCATGACCTGAGCCGAAGGCAGATGCTTAACGACTGGGCCCCCCGGCACCCCATACAGCACTTTCAATGACAGAATTTCTCTTGTGGGAATACATGAGACCAAATTATCTCTGTTGTTGTAAAAACGGTCTCATAATTTTCAGGCTCATAAAATGTTTATTGGAATTAACTATGACACATGATGACTGGTTCACCTATATTCAAACGCTGAAAGTACAAAGTTTGGATGTAATGATTTTGTACTTGATTATTTTTGCCATCGGTCTCCCGTCTTCCCATCCTTGTGATCTGCCGGGTCTTCGGAAACCTGGACTGATACCGCCGTGTTTGCCTATATAAACAGACACACGGTGCGAGGGGAGAGGGTGGAGGGGCTGTCAGGAGACCATCGTGTGTCTTCTGAGCATAAAACACCCAACTGATGGGGCACTGCTGCGTTGCTAACTCGGGGCCTGCCCTATCTTCTGCACTGCCCCAGTGGGACTGGGAGAGGGGTCACGCTCTCCCAGTGTCCCGAGCAGGAGAGCAGGCCGCATTAAGAGGTTACCTTGGAGCCCTGTGACAATGCTATGGCCAGGGTCTAAACACAAAGGATTCAAATGAAGGCGCCTCTTTTCAGTTTCATTCTAGTGTCGTGCTTGGTGTTGGGAGACTCTGACGTGTCCTAATGGAGGGGAACTTGCAGCCCGCGGTCAGATGCCCCTGCACACCCATGCTGAACACGACTCAGGGACTTCCCTTGTGCTACTCCCTCCTGCCAGCCCCGTTACTTGCGAGGGCGCCTTCTGGCACATCAGGAGGAACGCACCTGCATGAATCTAAACACCCAGGTCTGCTCTTCTGGTCATCCTCTGGCTCGCTCCCATAAAAGCTTTCGGCTGGGGTGCCTGGGTGGCACCGCTGTTCAAGCGTCTGCCTTCAGCTTAGCTCACGAGTCTGGGGTCGGGCTCCTTGCTTCTCCCTCTCCCACCGCTCCTCCCCCTGCTTGTGCTCTCTGTAGCTCTCTCTCTCAAATAAAATCAATCAATCAATCAATCACTGCAGGCTTTCAGGGAGCCCTTCTTTTCTGGACTGGAGCATAACAGCAGTTTCCACTGGGGAACTGAAATCCCCATGACAGACTTCTGAACCCTACACTAAGAACCTCAAACCCAAGAAAGATGACAAAAGATTCACAATAAAAGCGATTTTACGCATTCATCAGATCGTTACTTTGACAGGTGCCCTGCCCATCTTCGATCATAAAGATGTAGAAAGGAGCAGTGGTACCCTTATGAACAGAAGAAAGTGAGGCTCCAGGCTGCTCTCCTTGAAGCCATTTTCAAAACGGACTTAGTTCCTCAGCCCGGCCCGGTGTGTTCCCATTTCCCCCGCCTTCCCCTGGATACCAAACCCCGAGATCCATCATCACAGTTGGCCAAATCCACGAAAGTAATGTCAGGTTCTCGGAGCTGTGGTAACTGGGACACCGAATCCCACCTCTCCCAGACCTGCCCCTCTTTACCCAGCAGCTCTCATCCAATGCCACGTCATGTCCGCTCTGTACCTTGACAGCCCCAAATCTCTCTACTCCGGGTGCTCTAAGCAACAGACAGCCTCAAACCACCCGCCAGCAGCTGAGCTACGCGCACGTGTACAGTGGGTGACATTTCCGCACTGCAGTTCTCCCTGTGCCGCCTTCCTTACCCCTTACGTGGAGTCCCACGGCCCCGAGGCACAGTCCAAAGCCTTGCACCTGCTGCTGCTGGAGCCACGGGTCTCATTTCACCTCACGTCCTGCAGACCAACGAGCATCCCCGAGTCTGCGACAGTGCGCCCGGCCAGCGCCGTCCGACGGAAACGCCAGCTCACCTCAGTTAATCGCAAAACGAAACTTCAATGTGAATCTCACTAGTTATGTGTATGTTACTTATTTTCTTCCTTATTATCTGCATTTTGAAGTGTGGTTTTCTCAGTGAATACACATTTTTCAGACAACAAGAAAGTTTAGAAATTGCTGAGCTACGGGCCCATTTAGGACGGAGCTTTCCCGTTGGATTTCTGCTTTCACATCTGCTTTCCAGCTCAGCTCCGTATCGCATGCAGGGCACGAGCCCAAAGGCCAGGTTGGCTGGTTCCGACAAGGACCCATGGAGACTCATACTATGAGCACTTCTCTACATCTCTCAGATGCACTCAATTTCTACTTTCTCTTGCCCGAACCTTTATGGATTTCCCTAATCCTCTATGGCCATCTTCCATCACTGATGCTATCAAGAAGCCTTTATCAGGGGCGCCTGGGTGGCTCAGTGGGTTAAAGCCCCTGCCTTCGGCTCCGGTCATGATCTCAGGGTCCTGGGATTGAGCCCCGAGTCGGGCTCTCTGCTCAGTGGGGAGCCTGCTTCCTCCTCTCTCTCTGCCTGCCTCTCTGCCTACTTGTGATCTCTGTCAAATAAATAAAATCTTAAAAAAAAAAAAAAAAAAAGAAGTAGCCCTTATTACACACAGCCCCACCTCCAAGTATTTCCTCTGCCCTCGCTTACAACAAACTGGAAATCTGTGAGGACAGGACTTCTCTGGCCTTCTGCCCTTCAGTTCCTGCTCAGCTCCGGCACACGCACTGTCAACGTCATTCGTCAAGCTGCAGGCTGAGGATGCACTCCTATCACACTCACGTTTCTTCTATACGCATGTGGATGTGCACGTGTGTGTACATGCAGAGTGCACACATGTAGCATCACGATGACGCACACCATACTGGTACACACACGTGCACGCACACTACGCAGATATTCTCACACGGGTAGAACAGATGCATGTCCTATGTCTACATAGGTACGTATATACAGTTCATACAGGCAGTGTGCGCACGTACCTATGTGCACGTGGGGTACATGTCCGTTATACGTGTGTGTATATGAGAGTGTGTGTGTCGTATATACAGTCCGTACTTATTCGTAGCATGTGTACGTGGATACCTACTGCCACACACACACAGGCATGACACACACGCATGAGCTATGTACAGAGCTGTGTGCATGTACATATAGACCATGCATGTAGTACATATATATGTGATGCATCGCTCCTAACTATATAGACCATGCATGACATATACACACGCTGTCGCGTACGCACAGGCACAACAGACGTGCAGTGCCTAGGTACAGAGCTGTGTGCATGTACATACAGACCATGCACGTGGCATACATGTAAAACATGCTAGTGACACATATATGCGATCTATGTGGCTTGTACACACACAGGCACTGTTTCCGTAGTGTGGTGGTTATCACGTTGGCCGCACACACACACAGGTAAAACGGGCATGTGTTACACGTGTGTGTGTATACGTATGCGCATGCCTGTGTAAACATGATGCATACTACTTAGAGGAGTTTATACATGAGGCACATACTAGCAATGAACATATGCTCTATACATGCCGGATGGACGATCCTGCACACAGGCACAGCATATATGTATTGTGTGTACACATGTAAGTGTGTGGGGCATATGTGTGTGTGGGTGTGTATATACGTACACACATAAACCCATGTGCGCATCTCCTACCTCCTCGCGAAGGAGCAAATCGTTTTTCAAAGGCCTGTACTTTCCCTAGCGCTCGAAGAAAAGGATTGGACAGCCACTGGGAACTAGAGGGAAAGGAAATGTCATGGGTGATCCGATAAGGTTTAGAACCCCAACCTCCGCACGCAACTATCAATATGTCCAACGCTCCTGTTTTGCACTCTCTCTGCTAAACGAAGGGCTTTATCCTCCAACCAAACTTCTACAAAAGTTCCATTTTATCTTTGAAACAAACATTAAGAAATACTTAAGAACAAGAAACTGACTCAGGAGGACATGTGTGCTATGAAATAGACAAGAAAATCTTAAGAACAAAAATAAAACTAGATGCTGTACATGAGTGTTTCTCCGAGGTCTCCGGAAACACGGGGCAAGATCCTGGAAAGCAGTGCTGAGCAGTCAAGTACTGTTTGCAGTGTGGGACACTGCACAGAATCCCCATGGACGCACACGTGCCCAGTGCACAGAGCAACTGAGAAGGGGCCCCTAACGACTATGCTCAGGGCAACGTGCATCGCGGCTGCTGACGTATCCCTGAGTGAGAACAGGACGCGTGTGGAAATGCAGGCAGCATACCTGCCACCGAGAAATTACACAAAGAGGGAAAGCAAACTGCGGGGAAAAGAAAGTGGGCCATGTAGCCCCTCACAGAACAGAACGGAGCATAAATGAGAAAGCCGCAGCGAGGTGAAAGAGAAGAAACAAGGCTTCCCAGAACACAGCTTCTTGTTGTACAGAAGTCACGATCCTGAAGGAAATTAAATAGACGTACTTTATGCAACAGAAGAGTGTTTTATAGGAAATCGTCCGGCACAAATGGTGACGTTAGAAAGGCGACAGCGTGAATTCGCACACCGCTGTCCCCGATACCGTCCCCGTGAAGAATGTTTAATGATCCGCATTAACTACTAAGTTTTCCAAGGGCAACAGGACGAGGCAGCGGGATAGGGGACTCGGACCCAGTAATCCAGACCACAGCCTGGGGCGCCGCTGGGCCACAAACTGGTACAAATGCCACCTACAGATCTGGGGCGCAGACGTCCATCCAAGAAGACCGTTTGGGGGTTCCCGCTTTGACCAGCAGCCCAGATCTGCTCCCCGAGTGCCGCCTTATCGGTGTATCCAGGGCACACATGGAGTCTCGCACAGGCTTCGCTGCAACAGGCGTAGGGTGGTCCCCGGACTACGGGCCTCCCTGCGGGTGAAGCGCGTCCCGTCTGCCCAAGGGCCGTCAACACGGTCAGGCGAGCCGCTCTGCGGAAGGCAGCAGGGACGCTTTCTGAGCGGCAGAGCTGTCTCTTTGGTTTCTCCTTTCTAGAAAAAAAGGACTCAAACCAAAATCCCTAGCGCTCACCACTGTAAGGAACACCTTCATGAGCTGCCGGGCCGGAACCGCATGGGCAGGTGAGCTCAGCTCCCAGGAAGGCAGCACTCGGAAAAGAAAGGGAGGAGGAGGAACAGGCAGAGGAGGAGGACAAGGGGAAGAAGAGGAGACACGTCTAAGATAAGAGAGTAGTAACCAACAGCTGAAGTCTGTATGGTGGGAAATTCTTGGGCTTCTATACTACCTCCCATTTGTTTATACACCGTCTTCAGAGTCTCTCTTGTGATACCATGACGTGAAATACCGTATCTGACAAATAAGGGCTGTTCGCTGGTCAGCATCCGCTGGAGGGCGAAACTGAGACATCACGGTCAGGCCCAGGAGAGCGAGCCTCCGCAGCCGAGGCCCTCAGGAACTCCGGGACCTGACGCCTTCACAGCATTCCCAAATACCTGCTTTCTTCAGAAACCATACAACCCCGCTGTAACGAAACCCCACGGATGCACACTGAAAGAAATCACCAGCTCTCTCGTTATACTTTGGGTGAAAGTCACAAACTCACTTTCACAATTTTCGCCAGCTCGTAAAAATGGGGAGTTTTTCTTAAAATAAGTAATTTAACTCTTGAAACAAAAATGACTGACACTGGTGTATGGGCTCATGGTTCATGAAAGAAAGTCACCTCTTCTCCATCAGAAGGCAAGGCTGAATGAGTCACCGTGTTAGAAGTCAGTCTGCAGCTGGAAGGCCCGTTCAGAACGCATTTCCTGGCAGGGAGGCACGAGGCGAGCTGCGCGGTTTTAGGGTACAAGGAGGAACAGGAGCAGAGTCCAAAATCTGTACGTAAGTAAACGGTGACAGACATATGTTCCTGCACACACGCAGCGATGACGCCTTGGACTGACGCTGTCATGGAGGATCAAGAAGGCAAGAAGGAGGGGCGCCCGGCTGGCCCAGGCATAGAGCACACACCTCTCCACTGCAGAGTCATGAGTTCACGGAGCCTACTTTAAAAACAAAAGGCAGTCAGAAGCGAGCATCATTTCTTCCTTAACAGAGAGGGCCCGAGTGAAGGTGCCAACCCAAAGGAACGGAGACTTTGGTAGGCCCAAAGCACCAGTCTGGAGATTGCAGGCAAACGTGACAAAGGAGGGAGGAGGGCCTGCCCAGTGAGCGGGGCAGCTGGTGCAAAGGCAGAGAAAGAAGCACAAGGAAACGTGCGGTTCTTGAAAAGGGAGAATATCAGCGGAGAGGGACCTGGCACAGGGGCGGGTGCCAGGAGGATAAACTGGTACTGCGGAGTCTAAAAAGAAAGCTGTTCGTGTACGTGCCCACCAGCAGCTATCCCGTTCCCATTCCCATTATTCTTTTCGTGTCTTTTACTTCATTTTAAATTTTTATTGATTTTCACCTTTTCATTTGGAGAGCAGAAGTCAACGTTTATTTTCGTTTTTTTAAATTTTTATTTATTCAAGGAATGTCTACATCCCACGTGAGGCCTGAAGTCCTGACCCTGACATCAAGAACAGCAAGGCTATTTGGACTAAGTCAGCCAAGCACCCTGGGTGAGCACTGAAAGAGAGAGAGAAAGCAAGAGGAGAGACGGAGGAGGAGGTAGGGAGGGAGGGGAAGGGAGAAAGAGGGGAGGAGGGAGAAGGGCAGGTGGAGGTGGAGGGAAGATGTGGGAGGGAGAAAGTGGGGAGAGGGAGAGGGAGGGGGGAGAGAAAAAAAGAGGGGGAGGGAGGAAGGGACAGGGGAAGGGGGAAGGGAATACAGCAGGAGGAAATGCGGAGGGGGAGGAGACTGAGAAGGGGACAGGGAGGGAAAAGGGAGAGGGAGGGAGCATGAGGGAGGAGGGGGAGGGAGATACCGACAGGTGCAGCAAGGCTCCAGAAGCTGAGTCCGGGATTGCTGGAGCTTACTGGCAGAGCAACAGAGGCCACGCTGCCCTCACCAGTAAAGACTTCACTGAGAGCCGAGACACGTGCTTCTGACCTCAGGGTTCTCACCTCAACGTGTGCACACGTATCGTGTACGTATGTGTGTCAGTGCACACGTGTGCGTGTGTGTACATGCATGCAGACTTATGTACACCGGACACAGTAAGGTCTCAGGGCCCTGGCCGCGAACTCATTCACAGAGCATAAGCTCCTCCAAGAAACGTCCTCCAGGAAGCACCGGCGAAGACGAGCACCAGCGGAGGCAGACGGAGACGTGGGACACACCCAGACTCTGACGGAGGGCAAGGTTCCCAGTAACGGGAGCAGCAAGAGCTCTGAGGACAAAGTGCGCACAAGACGCCCACTAGCTCCTGCAGAAGGATCGCGCTGTTCTGCTGGCAGTGCTGGGGGAGCGGAGAAGAGGCAGGGGAGGGCTGCTGCTCCGCTCTACGACCTGGTGACAGTCAGAATTACAGCCAAACAGGGCTGCGGAGCTACGGACGTGCAGGGAACGTGAACTGGGTAAGTCGAGCAATACTTAGACCATCACGGTCAAGTCTTAGCACCGCAGATCTGGGAGATGCAGAGACATAGAGACCTGCATCCAGAGAAACCTGCCGTGTGCTGAAGGAACTCACAGTGAAACCGAGAGACTCCCCGCAGAAAGCAACCCCGACTCCAAGCCCGGGCGACCTAACAGCTTGTCCGGGACATCAGAGGAAGGTTATACGGCAGGTGCCGCCCAAGCGGGTGCTGCAGGGTGGGAGAGGAGGCCGAGGAGGGGCAGACGGGCCTGAAACCCAGGAAGCCCCATGTGCAAACAGGGAGTGCAGAGAAGCAGAAGCCAGAGAGGAGGAGCAGGAAGCACCGGGACAGAAGCACAGGCCACCACTGCAGATGTGGGCGGGGGCCCACGCTGAGTGCACAGAGTCAGACCCGACGGACAGCTGAGCGCTCAAGCAGGGCGCAGCACGCCGACTCAAAGGATGGGCTGCCGGATGCTGAGGCTCCGCTTCTGGTGCTGCCATTGCTGGAGCTGTATAACCTCGGAAAAGTTAGTGCTCTTCAGGACATGGCAGCTAATGAACTTCAAAACAGGGATAAAAGAACTGCCCAGCTCTTGTCCATGGGGTTGGGAAGATAAACGACGATGTCTAGACCTTACTGGTAGGCCTGGCTCACAGTGGCACTTAGTAAACTGTTCCCAAACTTATGAAAACACCAAACACTTGGACGAAGAGAAGGAAATGCGGCTTGCACCGCACTCTGGAGTGCAGGTTCAGGTGAGAGGTGCCCGGCAGGCCCGGCATCCGAGCAGGTAACTGACCCATGCCAGCGTGCACAAACGGTGCCTCATACTGTTTAAAGCAACACACGGAGAGCGCAAGGGATGCCACTTGCCCAAAAGCACAGGCAGGAAGCACAATGCAGGGTTTAGGATACATAGACAGATGCATAAAATAACCCAAGTAAGGGTGTAAGCAGTTCTGCAAAGACACCAGGTACTAAGCCCAGAGAGAGAACACAGGGTATTTTAAATCCTACACCAACCAGCAGGTTAAACCGCATTCAAACTAAATGAACTGAGGCTCCAATCTCTTAAAATAACTGATCGGATTACACCAAAACTGGATCACTAGTTTTTAATTTTTTTTTTTAAATTATTGCAGAGAGAGAGTGCACAAGCAGGTGGAGGGGGAGAGGGAGAGGGAAAAGGAGAGAAGTAGACTCCCGGCTCAGCACAGAGCCAGCGACGTGGGGGTTCCATCTCACGGCCCTGAGACCATGACCTGAGCTGAAATCAAGAGCCGGAGGCACAAATGACAGAGCCCACAGGTGCTTGATGAGTTGTTGTTTTTGTTAAGACTTTATTTCTTAACAGCAGTTTTAGCCTTAGGTTCACAGTGGAACCAGGAGGAAGGTCCAGGGATGTCCCCTGGACAGCTGTTCCCCCAAAAAGGCATCACATCTCCCACGAGCAACAGGCTACGCTACAAACTGATGACCCTACAGTGACATACCACAAGCGTCCGAAGTCCACAGTTCTTCTTCCTCCCTGTTGGTGCTGCAGGTCTATGGGTTCTGGACAAACACATACTGACGTGTGCCCACCGCTACAGTACCATACGGAGACTTTTCTCCACCGAAAACACCCGATGTGGTCCAGCCTATGACCGTGACCCCCAGCGCCAGGCAGCCACTGATCTGTTTACCGTCTCTGTGGTTCTGCCCTTCCCAGCAGGTCACAGAGCCAGAACCCTACAGCAGGGAGCCTCCTGAGGTCCACTTTCCTCCCTTAGTAACCATGGACTGCAAGTCCCCTCTGTTCCCATGGCCCGAGAGCTCACTCCTTTCTGGTGCTGAGTATGACCCACCGTCTGGACGGGCCAAAGCTGATGTACCCAGCACCTCCCTAAGGGCGTCCTGGCGGCCTCCAGGCTTTGGCGGTTATGAATGAAGCTACTACGCACGTCTGTGGCAGGTTTCCGTGCAGACGTAAGTTCTCAGCTCCTCTGGGTAAACACCAAGGAGCACAAGTGCTAGATCATGTGGGCAGACTATATTCAGTTCCGTGAGAAGTGCGCACACGGTCTTCCAGCGCGGCCGCGCTCTCCCGCTCTCCCACCCTCCGTGCGGGAGACAGGCCCAGCTGCTCCTTCTCCTCCCCAGCGTTTGGTGTTGTCGGTGTTTTGGACGCCCCCATTTCTCCCCGTTGTGTGGTGCCACCTCGTGATGGTTCTAATCCGCGATTCCCAGAGGACAGAAGATGCAGAGCATCTTTCCATGTGCCCGTTGCCATCTGTCCTCGACCAGTTTCAACGGATGGAGAGTCCTTGCAGCGTCCCGGGAGTATCTGCGCAGACATGAAAGATCAGCAGCTGTGTTTGCAGTCGCGTCATTTTGTCCTCCCTACAACTCTGAGTCGGATGGGACTTCAGAGCAAGGGGACCTTCTG
>RCUC01147688.1:0-28734 GCA_003697995.1 Taxidea taxus jeffersonii | reverse complement strand
GGGAAGCTGTGATGTGAACTCTGCTCAGCTCTGCCCTCTAGAGACAAGGAGGCTGTCTGTAGAAGGTATTTACAGTCTGGGTAGTTGGCTTGGATACTGGGGCAGTTACCATAAGAATATCAATGTATTTTTTTTATTTCATGGAAATGAAAAATTTGTCTTGCCTCCAAATGCCCACCCTCTCACCAACGTACATCTAGTTCTGTTGAGTTTTCATAGAATTTAAATGTTAAACTTAAATGCAAAATGCAAATGCAAAAGTGATATTGGGATGTGAAAGATCTTGACATATGAACTATTACCTGTTCATGTTAGAGAAGCAGAGAGGGGGCAGAAACCAGAAGGACATAACACTGAATAGGTAGGTGTTGATAGAAAGATTTGTAGGGAACTAGAAAGTACTATGACACCCAGCACCCCGGAGTGCTCTGCACAATGCAGGATGTCACAGGATATAAGTGCTTATTTTAAATGGCTTTTCTACGTCATTGGGACAGTAAGACTTTGGTGCAGGACTAAGAGAGCAGTACAAAAAAAGCTATTCTGGTATCATTAAGTATCACCATGGATAGCGTTGAAACAATAAGCATGTTGAGACTCCAGGGAAGGTGGGGTTTGTATTGGCAGAGCAATTGGGCAAAGATTCTGAAGGAGATCAAGGGTGAAACGGAACTGAAAGGAGGGGTAAAATGGAATAGGGTGGGGACAAGGAGAGGTGGCAATCCAGGATGGTGGTGAGAGGAGCTGGGAGCAGCACAAGCTTTGTTAGCTTGGTCCTCTCAGTGAACTCAAAAGAATCTAATGCAGTCCAGCCTGCCAATTGCTACACACACAATAGTTTCTGAAAGCTAAAATTGGTATATTGCACTTACACAAGAAGGGATGATGAGCATTTTAGAGTAATTTGTTCACTTAAATTCAAGCCATTTCTCCTCCTCCAGAATGTTTTTTTTTATCTTTATGAATGTGAAAAGCTTGAGTATTTTGGAATATATCTTTGTTGAAATCTCCAGAGTATCTTGTGCTATATATATTCTTTGTCTAAAAACTCAAACTTTCATTTGATTATTTCTTTCTCTTAGGGGGAAAGAGGTCAGGAAGGAAGAACAGGGGCTCCAGGACCGATTGGCATTGGGGAGCCAGGCCAGCCAGTAAGTAGCAAGAAACTCCAGATGGAATAAAAAGGAAAAATATAGTTCTTATGTACCCTTTGTGGTTAGACTAAATGGTTAAATTAAGCCCATCTTGCATCTTTTGGGATAACAAAAGACAATAATTATGCAAGGGCCAGATTCGAGTGTTATTTTTCATAACGCTTGAAATAGAGCCCCCCTGCCAAAACATATGATATGTACAACTGGCTGTCTCTTACTGAAATCTCAAGATTAATCAGCTTGTCCAAGAAGGAAAGAGGTCTCGTGTGTCAAAATCTCTTGGGGGGTAGGAGAACTGGATTTAGACCTAAGGTCTAAACTTTGTACCGAATTTCCTGGAGCCATGAGAAAATCATTGAGAATAAGGATGTTGCTCATTACCTAGCTTATGAGTATACTCTCAAGCTAGGACTGATGAAGGTAGAGAGGTAATACCTGTGTTATTTGCAGCTTCTAGCCTATGTAGCTGTGAAGTTTACTATTTTTGCAGAAGAGAATCAAAGTGTTTCTATCAAAAGAGATCTGGAGAAGAAATGAATAAAACATGACTATCCTAGTATAAAAATGCTCTTAACTTTTCAAGTAATCATTATTCTCCCAGTAAAGAACAGTAAGTTACTCACTGAGATACATATAAAAACAACTGGATTGGATCAAAATAATTAATATTGTTAAAATGCCCATACTACCTGAAATAATCTACAGTTTCTATGGAATTCCTATCAAAATCCCAATGGTATTTTTCATGGACACAGAACAACAACCTTAAAATTTGTAGAGAACCATAAAAGATCTTGAGTAGTCAGATCAATGTTAAGAGGAACAAAGATGTCGTCGCAAATGGTAATACGCTCAGCGAAATAAGTCAACTGGAAAAAGACAACTATCACATGATCTCCCTGATATGAGGAAGTGGAGATGCAACGGGGGTGGGAGTTAAGGTTGTAGGAAAAGTAAAAATGAAGCAAGATGGGATCGGGAGGGAGACAAACCAAAAGAGACTCTTAATGTCATAAAACAAACTGAAGGGGGTGGGGGGAAGAGGGGTTGGGAGAGGAGGGTGGGGTTACATTATATGTTTAAATAAAGCTTAAATAAAAAGAAAAAAAAAAGAGGAACAAAGATGGAGGCATCATACTTTCTGATTTCTAAATATACTACAAAGCTATAGCAATCAGAAGAGTATTGTATTGGCACAAAACCAGACACAGATGAATGGAGCAAAGTAGAGAGCCCAGAAGTAAACTCACACATGTATTGTCAATTAATTTACAGCAAAGAAGCCAAGAATATATAATGGGGAAAGGAGAGTCTTACTTTAATAAATGATGTTGGGTAAATTGGACCACTATATTATACCATATACAAAAATTAACTCAAAATAGATTTGGGTCTTGAATGTAAGACCTGAAACCATAAAATTCTTAAAAGAAAACTTACTCAGTAAGCTCCTTGATATAGATCTTAGCAATGATGTCTTGAATACCCAAAGTAAAAGGAATAAAAGCAAAAATAAACAAGTTGGGACTACAATAAACTAAAAAGCTTCTGCACATCAAAGAAAACCCTCAATAAAATAGAAAGACAATCTACTGAATGGTAGAAAATATTTTCAAATCATATATCTGATAATATCAAAACATATAAAGAACTCATACAACTCAATAATAACAACAACAAAATTCAATTAAAAATCGGGCAGAAGACTCGAATAGATATTTTGCAAAGATGTAAGATGACCAACAGGTACATGAAAAGATGCTAAACATCATTAGTTACCAGGAAAATGCGAATCAAAATCAAAATGAGGTATTACTTCATACCTGCTAGAATGGCTATTATCAAAAATACAAGAATAGCAAGTATTAGCTTAAAGAAAGAAGAAAGAAAAAGAAGAAAAAAAAAAAGAATAGCAGGTATTGTTGAAGATGTGAAGAAGAGGGACCCCTCATGCATTGTTGGTGGAAATGTAGTTTGTATAGCTACTGTGGAAAACAATATGGAGGTTCTTCAAAAATTAAAAATAGAATTACTATATGATCCAGCCATTCCACTTTTGGGTATTTATTCAAAGAAAATAAAAGCACTAACTTGAAAATATTTATGCACTCCCATGTTCATTGCTATGCATAATAGCCAATATAGGGAATCAGACTAAATGTTTATTGATGGATAAGTGGATACAGAAACTGAGATATATATATATATATACATATACACACACACACACACATTTGAGATATATATAATATATATAATTGAATACTATTAGATATAGATATCATTTTATATATATACGCATATACACATATATATAAAATGGTTTACTATTTAGTCATAAAAAAGAATGAAGTCTTGCCATTTGCAACAATGTGATGGACTCTGAAAACATTATACTAACTGAAAGAAGCCAGAGAAAGGCAAATACTATTTGTTCTCTCTTATGTGTGGAGCCTTAAAAGCAAAAAAGCCAAACCAACCCCATAGATACAAAGAACAAACAAAATCAATTTTATTTCTATATTCTAGTAACAGACAGAAATAAAAATTTTAAATGTAATAGCATTTATAGTCATTAAAAAATAGAAATAGTTGGGGGAAAATCTAATAAAACATGTGTAGGATTTGTATCCTGAAAACTACAAAGCACTAATGAATGATATAAAGGAATATTTAATAAATTGAGAGACACACCATGTTCATGGATTGAATGCCTGATATCATAAAGCCGTCAATCTCTTTAAATTGATATAAGGTTTAATGTAAGTCTTTTAAATGTTCTAGTAAAATTTTGTATAGATACAGACAAGGTTATTTTAAGATTTATATGGAAAGTCAAAGGAATTAGAATAGTTAAAAACATTTTGCAAAAAGAATAAAGTTGAGGAAAGTATTTTATTCACATCACTGTAGTAATCAAGATTGTGCAGTTCTGGTAGGTCATAGAAATATGACCAGTGGAATAGAATAGAGAATCCAGATACAGACCACACACTGATTTTTTGATAAAGGTGCAAAAACAATTCGATGGAGGAAGGATAACTTTTTCAGCAAATAGTGCTGGATCAATTGGATATCCATATACCAAGAAAATGAACCTCAATTTAAGTAAGTTTCACACACACTTTATAAAAAATTAACTCAAAATGGCTCACAGACTTAAATGTGAAATGTAAAACTATAAAACTTTTGAATAAAACATAAGAGAAAATCTTTGGGACCTGCAGCTTGGTGGATTTCTTGGACATATTATGAAAAACATGATCCAAAAAAGTTGATTAGTTGGACTCCTGGAAAGTGGAAAATGTTTGTTCTATGACTCTGTTAAAAGGATGAAAAGACAAGCTACCGACAATGAAAAAGTATTTGCAAACCACATATCTGATGAAGGATTTATATTGAGATTGTATAAATAGCACTCAAAAGTCAATATTTTAAAAATCTGATTAGAAAGCACATATGTATTATACATATGTGTGGATTTTTATATAAACATGTGTATATACATATATCTACATGTATGTATATACGGTTATTGAACTTTTAAAAAAATATATTATTTATTTGAGAGAGAGAGCACGTGTGCACAAGGTGTGAGAGAGGCAGAGGGACAAGCAGACTCCCTGATGAGCACTGAGCCCACTGGGGGGCCAATGCAGCCCTGTGGGGCTTGATAGGGCCCATGCAGGGCTGGATCCCAGTATCCTGAGATCATGACCTGAGCCGAAGTCAGATGCTTAACCAACGAAGCCACCCAAGTTATTGAACTTTTAACATATGTGTTCTTAGCTAACAAGCTTAAGATATCATCTGTATTGGCACCTAATCCTAAGAATAATGCACTGACCATACACGTTTTTAGAGAGAGGGGGAGAGAGAGCAAGCATGCGCATAGGGGTAGTGTGGTATAGAGGGAGAAATCTTAAGGAGGCTCTATGCCCAGCACAGAGCCTAAGTTTATGAGCTTTATCTCAGCTTTAAATCTCTCCTCACTTTCCATGGAGTGAGCCAAAATCCTTGTTCCTGGTTCTCCCTCTTAGATTTTCTCGATGTATTTCTGCCACACAACCACACTCTTCTACCCAGAGCAGCCCTAAGCATTAGCTTCTATGCGTACCACCTCAGGGTGTCTTTATTTATTTATTTATTTACTTACTTACTTACTTATTTATTTTGGGGCCTCCAGTATGCCTTTAAATTTCATGTTAAAAAAAAATAAAAAATAAATAAAAAATTCATGTCAAAGAAAAATTTGTATTACTCTCCTTTTTGTTTGTAGCTAGAGAGTTTTCACAATACTGTCAGAACATGGAATTCTTATTTGTTTACTCTCCAAGCCACAATTATATAACTCAGAGTGACACTGTGATGCCTGTGGTTTAATTGGGAACTGAAATCATAACAAAGCTGGGGCAGATCACAAGTAATGTATGAAAATGTTTTGCACCAAACTGTCAAAATAAAAACCTGACATTGCAAGTTTTTAATTACTTAGAAGTAAAATAAAGAGGAGCGCCTGGGTGGGTCAGTGGGTTAAACCTCTGCCTGCGGCTCAGGTCATGATCTCAGGGTCCCGGGATTGAGCCCCGTATTGGGCTTTCTGCTCAGTGGGCACCTGCTTCCCCCTCTCTCTCTTTGCCTGCCTCTCTGCCTATTTGTGATCTCTCTCTGTCCAATAAATAAATAAAATCTTTTTTAAAAAAGTAACATAAAGACTTACTTTGGGACTGAAAAAGGTTCTGCTGAAAGTTCTTTATGTTTGTTTGTCTGAATGATTTCAAGTGGTTTCCAGGTATTGTTTTTTTTTTTTTTTTAAGATTTTATTTATTTATTTGACAGACAGAGATCACAAGTAGGCAGAGAAACAGGCAGAGAGAGTGGGGAGAAGCAGGCTCCCTGCCAAGAGAGAGCCCGACGTGGGGCTCGATCCCAGGACTCCGGGATCATGACCCGAGCTGAAGGCAGAGGCTTTAACCCACTGTGCCACCCAGGTGCCCCTTGTTTTTTTTTTTTTTTTTAATTAGAAGCATTCGTAAGTAGTCAGATAAGTCTGCCATAATTATGATTGGGTCTCACAACTTTTGAAAAGGACACTGTGAGTTTTTTATGGAAACATTTCTGTCTTTTAAAAAGAAACCCTCAGTATCCACCCCATGTACCTGCTCTTTCTCATCTTCCCTTCTGTTCAGCTGGAAAATATGAGAATGTACTGATGATGTGGGACATTACTCCCACAGTTCATAGTAATTAAACCTTGATTCACTTCTTTTTTTTTTTTAATGCCCTTAAGTGATTGCTCTGAGCATTAGTTCTCTGTTCTCAACAGCGAAGAACACATGGCTCCTCAAAGCCACCACTGTTTTCTCTCTCACCTTGGCTGGTGGACTCTACAAATGCAGGGACGGAGGGAGAGTTCGGTGTTTATGCTGTGCAACAGCCCATTCTCCATATTGCCATATTGCCTCCCATAAACCATTCACTCTGAGGCTACCCTATTCATAAACATGCCCTGAAAGGACATTCTTGGCAATCACAAGATTCAAGTAAAATAATTTTGACAGTCATAGCAGATATTTATTGAGTGTTCAGTATATATTAGCTTTAAGTCTCTCTGATCTACCTCTCATATTAACACCTGCGCTTGAGGTAGGTAGTATTGTTACCGCCATTATCATGAGGATGCTGAACTTTAGAGAGATTTAATTCTTTCTTGGAGATCACACTGCTAACACACAACAGAGCTGGAACTTGAACCCAGGTCCATATGACACCATAATAATATGCTTTCAATTACCACGAAAGACTGTAAGCTCTGTGAGACAAAGGAGGTCTATCTGCTGTTCCTAGAACTTAGCACAGTGCCTTGTACCCACTAGGCATTTGCTGAATGAATGGGAAAAAAAAAATCGAGTGAACTGAAAAAGACTTCTTCGCATTTAATGTAAATTGTGTTATTTTCATTCGTTTTATCATTGGGAAAGAGGAATAATTTGTCAATTTTTTTTTTGTTAAATTACATGGTGTTAACTAGGCACTTGCCTTTTTAGTTTGCAATCTAGTTTTCCTGCTTATATTTATTTTTCCCCTAGTTAATCGCTCTAACATTAGAGCAAGCTGTCAGGGATATTAGTGCTTTGATGAAGGTCTTGGGTTGTTAAAAGCTACGTTTCTCATCAGCATAGCAATTTAAATGGAATTAAATGTCAGCTTTTCCCTTTAATTAGTTTTTATGAAATTGGTGATGCATAAATACTGAAGAAAACTGTCTTTTAAAATATATAATATTTAGGGAAAGGCAAAAAAAATTAACATGGGATAGAATTAGCTTTCTTGTTTACAGATTTAAAACTATGATCGGTCACTGATTAACAAATGTTGCATCCTATGTCTGCTACCAGGCTTCTGGAGAAATCACCTCTCAAATTACCCTGGATTATTGCATATTGAGCCCCAGATCATTTAGAGTGTCTGCAGTGTGCTGGCTTTGGAGTTTCTGGGCAACTCAGTAGACTTTATAACATCTTAGGTTCACTTCCCTGCCAAGCAAGCCCTAAATATCTTTTTAGATCCCTCAGAGGAAAAGCTCCAGTTTGTGCTTCTAAGATTCTTGTTAGTTTCTTTTTTTTTTGTTTTGTGACCTTCTGGCCAAGAATAAAGAGAGGGAGAATTTGTAGCCTTTTTGAAATTCCTACTTCAAGTGAATATCTTGCTGTTGTCTTTTATTTTTCAACTAGTATGTTTCCTGCCTGTCCACTTCAAAGCCCAAGACTCTTGTTTTTCTTTCCTTCTGTGGGAAGTTGTCACCTTCCTGAGTGCCCTTCTGAGCAAGTTACCTGGACTTCTTAATTTGAGTCACTGAGATCGAAAACCGTGATTCCCCTGAATGATGCTATAAAGATTCCCATTTGCACATAAACCTCCAGCGGAGTCAAGCAGTCCTTGAAAGAATTCAAGTTTGAATCCAAATGTATCAGGATAGAAATTAAAAATGTGTAAACAGAATCCAGTGTTTTCAAGCAGATGTGCAATGATTTCTTCACAGAGCTCCCCTGATACTTTTCAATTATTTAATCACTCTGCAACCTTGTCCAGACCACACAGCCCTAGATTTTTAGACTTTACTCAGAGGACATATCTCCTAATCCTTATTCTGAAGCATCGCTTAATTCCCATTTTCCTCTAATTTGAGCTAATTAAGTGGAATGAGCTATGCAATGGGAATATTATTCTTCTCCACTCTACGATTCTACTAATCATTGTGGAGTTTACTAGAAGGATTCCCACTAATAACTTAAGTAGGACTATATCACCGCATCCAGTGTGAACCAAAATATAACCACTTCTCTCTTTCTTCCTTCTCCCTTCTCTCGTCGTCCCCCCATTCTCTCTTTCTTTCTCTTTTCCTGCTCCTCATTCCCTCTTCTAAACAGGGTCTTCGTGGTCCTGAGGGAGCACCAGGAGAGAGGGGCTTACCAGGAGAAGGATTTCCAGGGCCAAAGGTAACAATACCTTCTGTGCTATGAAAAAAATGCTTTGCCTTGCATGGTCATGATTTCCAACTTTAAAAAAAAATGTGTCCTAGCCAATTATCAGAAGTAAGTATTTTCTTGACCACCCCGTTTTATAAAGGAATATGTAAATTTCCCTTAATGTGAAACGATAGTGAAATTTGCAGTTATAAATAACTATTTGGCAGACTTTTACCTCATATAATTATAGCATATGAAAGGAGAAAGCCCTCTTATTTTGTAGTCCTTAAACCGCAGTGATAAATAGTGTCTTCGTGTCCAGAAGAGAAGTTATGGAGCATAGTAATGCCAGAACTTTCCTCCCAGCTTTGTTTTGTGAAACACAGAAAGAAACTAATAAACCAGTTTGTAATCATATTGTCGTTAGTATAATAAGAATGAAATACCGGTAGGAGGACAGAACAGAAATTACCTTGTTATCGTAAAGGACAAAATGCTGTGAGAAACATACCTTTTACCCGGCAATTGAGGATTTAAATGTTTCTACTACTTCCCATGTATAATTCTGGACACTCAAATTCCTCTGGACCAGGTTGGCAAACTTGTTCTGTAAAGGGCCAGATGATAAATATTTTAGGCTGTGTGAGCAGTGTGGTATCTGTCAGGGCTGTACGTTGCTGATCTATGGTCTAGGCTGGTTCCCTGCATCTACCAAAGACCACACAGGAAATGATTTTCCAAGACACTTTGGGCAGCATCAACATTTCAGAGTAAGCAAGAATACATTTTGGGGACCTTTTCCCTTCTTTTCTAAATTCTTTATCCCAAACACATGTGCATGTGAACACACACATTGCCCTGAGAGGCACATACTCTTTTATAAGTGTCTAAGAACTTCTACTTCAGCCGTTTGGTCAGGTCACTAAGATCTGGCCTTCTCCCGTCATCCTCATGCTCTAAAATATCATCTCATTCTTATCCTCTTCAGCAATGATATAGAATATGGATTCTGTGAGAAACCTGAATCTCCACTACAGGAAGATCAATTAGTTAAAACCTAATTCATACTAAACTGTGAATGACTACGGGGTTGAATTGTAAAAGAGGCCCTCGCTAACTAAATAACTTTAATTTGTCATCATCGAAGGGAATAATCTGTAAGATAAAGGGGACAGTCCAAATGCCCTGACCTAACCAGAGTATCACTATCAGAAGATAGGCCAGCAGTTAGAGCTACATTTCAGTAAGTTTTTTAATACATAATTTCTTGAAGGTTTTTTTTGTGTCATATAATAAATTTCTGTTTATGTGTAGTCAAAACAACCTGGGAAATTCAAATAGCCAAGGTTATTTCTCTTTATAACCTGTGAGGATTCTTAACATCAATAAGTAAATGAGAAGTGAATAAGTGAAAGACTAAGAAGCAGACTGAGGGCGAGTCTTAGTGACAGGTTCAACTGTACATCATAATGATACAGTCTCACTCATAATAACCCACAGCACTGCACCACCCTGCATCTCGTCACAGAAAGAAACCATTATATTCAGTGTTACTTTAGGATCAACTTATGTAATTCTACTCTGTGGTAATGATCAGAAGAACCCATTAGTCACAATACTTCATTCCATATCCCGCAGGGTCGATGGGAGTTTTCTCTATGTGCTATTTGGGGTTACTTTCCAATGATGTAGAGCTGAAGTGAATAAGTTATGAATAAAGAGGTACTTGAAGGTATATTTTCCATTTTCCTAGGTTTCTTGCAAGTGTTCTCTGATTTTACTCTAGGTTTAAATAAACTCATGAAATGAATGCTATTCCTAATTAATTATATGGTTTATTTTTCACACAAATGCAGAAAATGTCATGACTTCATTGAGATTACATTACAGTCAGAGCTATTCACATAGGTCTTGTGACTTAGGAGTACATCCAAGAAGATTTTCTATGAGTTGTTTTAAAACCAAATTTTCAATAAACATTTATAAAGTATGATATAAAACATTGAGTAAGTAACTCAATATTAACAAGTATTAGTTCATATACTAATATGAGAGAAAGTTTTCATTCTGTGATGAATCTAGTCAAGCAATGTTAAGGAAATGGAAGATTGATTCAGTTTGTTGTACAATATGATTAGTTATGTCCCCCGTTTCCAGATATTTCTATCAGGAATGGAGCTCTTTTCCAACTTTAGTGATGCTGTGTATGTATTCTGTTTGGACAGATTCTTTCCTATCTAGGAGTATTAAAACTATATATTTTTTGCAAGTTACAAATGTTTGGGTCAGCTAGAATTATCCATTTGTAATGAGCCATGAATTTGGATGCTTTTGATACTTCAACTATATTTTAAATCCTGACTTTTATTAATACACTGATATTTCTCCCACACACTTTCAGGGTGAAAAAGGCTCTGAAGGACCAATTGGCCCACAAGGATTACAAGGCCTGTCAATCAAAGGGGACAAGGTACTGCCCTTGTATACAATAGAGTATACAATAGGAAAGATGCCAATAAAATTATTTATGTCCATTGTTCTTTATACATTTACATTTATGGACGTATTCAGCCTAATGACCATATCACAGGTATCCAGTTAATTATGAATCAAGTATATGCAAGGTATATTATTATGTAGGATGAATTATGATTGAAAATATCCCATCATGTTTACTTACAGTAATGTCTCATTTATTGCTTTTTTGACTTCTAGTAAAATTTGTTCAGCTAAGCAGCTTTGACGTCAAACAATAGCAAAACAGACCTCTTCTTAGTAAAGAAAGTAGTTTTTTAAAATGTATTGGCTTGACCCCATCACAGAACATGTATGTCCATCCTTAGATGTTTGCTCAAAAAATATTACCTTAAAATGGGACTAAAATAGGAGGACTTATTCAAGAAAGCTAGCACTGATGCTCTCCAACAAGGACCAAAAGGGATCCACCTATAGTTGAACAAAGTTAGGTTTATAGATTCATTGCTGTGAGGGAGACTACATACTATGGGAAACCCATCACTACTCAGTAAGAAGATGAAAGATTTTTTTATAGGATTTGGGCTTTTGTTAGGTGATTTGGGGACATGTCTAAGAAGGAAGGGTTGACTTTGGATTGGATGCTGTTAGACCTCATATCCATTTGGAGTCATTTATATGTTAATCTCTAAGCATATCATCACATTATATTATATTAGAATAATGGTTTATATTCATGATTATCTTAAGTGTTGTATATCAATTTTGGATTACTTATTTCTTTTATTTACTGGTAGCTGTCTCTCTTAGATATCTGTATTTAAATAGCAGAGATACTGGTAAATAGTGAATTATACAAATTTTAGTAGTAATGTAGTTCTTGACTCCAGTAGTTCAGCTCCAGCTCAAAAATACCCTAAAAATACATAAGACTTCCTTTCTTCCTTTGGAGCAGTGAGAACTTAGTACAACAGATCTATTGTTTTACGAGTTTAGTCAATTAACTTTCTCAAGTGTTTTTGTCATGGCATTTTTGTTTTTACACCTGGAGCTAATGCAAAGAAAATACATTGAAATATTGGACATTGTCACATAGAAATCACAAGGCTTTCATTTGCTACTCCCTTACCAAATCCTTACCCTTCCCTCTCTCTTCCTTTCCTATTCTCTTCTATGAAATATTAGATTTAAGCACTTTGGTGTAATTCAAGTGATAAGATAAGGGCTCTCAAAATACGTAATTGGTAAAACACAAAGAAGTGGTTTGATACAGATATTAAATGTATGTAATAATGCACAAAAGAGGATCCTTCTTATGTGTTCATTGAATATTTGCAGAATAGTGGTTATGTGGGATACAAGGTACTTAACCTCATCTGGAAGATAGGGATGCCTACGTTCAGAGGGTTCTTGTGAGGACTAAGTGAGATAAAGCATGAAAAACATTTAGCACAGGGCCTGCCATGTGACACACAATCCAATTCTGAATCAGAATAATCCAGCTCTGAACTAGACTTGAGTCCAGTACATTTTTCCTTCTAAGATATTTATTTAGACTGAGGATTGGCACATATTCCTTCTAAGATATTTATTTAGACTGGGGGTTGACACAAAGTAAAACACTAAGAAGCATATTCCAGGGCATGTCTTAATGACAGGATCAGCTTGCTTGCTCCTTCCTTCCTTCCTTCCTTCCTCTCTTTCTTTCTTATCTTACTTTCTTTCTTCCCTACTTCCCTTCCTCCCTCTCTCCCTTTTTCCCTCCCTCCCTCCTTCCATCCGTCTGTCTTGTCTTTCCTTCCTTCCTTCTTTCTTTCTTTCTTTCTTTCTTTCTTTCTTTCTTTCTTTCTTTCTTTCTTTCTTTCTTTCTTTCTTTTTTCCCTCCTTTCCTTCCTTCCTTCCTCCCTCCCTCCCTCCCTCCCTTCCTTCCTTCCCTCCGTCCTTCCTTTCTTTCTCTTTCTCTCTTCCTTTCTTTCTTTTTCTCCAGGTTCCACACTAAGCACAGAGCACACCGCAGGGCTTAAACTCACGATCCTGAGATCAAGACATGAGCTGAGATGAAGGGTTGGATGCTTAACAGACTGAGCAATCCAGGCTCCTCTAATATTATGTGAAGTATGATCTAATGATACAGTTTTGTTCATAAAAACATTTATTTAGCCCAGGCATTGGCAAACCATGGGGCTGGCTGTTATTCTTAGAAATAGTGTTTTTATTTATTTTATTTATTTTTTAAAGATTCTATTTATTTATTTATTTGACAGACAGAGATCGCAAGTAGGCAGAGAAGCAGGCAGAGGTGGAGGTGGGGAAGTAGACTCTCTGCTGAGCAGAGAGCCAGAGGCAGGGCTCCATTCCAGAACCCTGGGATCATGACCTGAGCTGAAGGCAGAGGCTTAGCCCACTGAGCCGCAGGTGCCGCAGAAATAGTGTTTTTAGAATGCAGGCACATTTGTGCATTTAGATATTGTCTGTGGTTGCTTTTGCTTGACCAAAGCAGCATTCATGACTTATGATAGAGACCTTAGTATGGGCCTCAAGAATAAAATGTTTACTGTCCAACTGTTTAAGAACAAGTTCATGGATCCTGATGGAGATGGAGCCTAAATACAACTGACATTTAAATGTCTGGGATGCTTGGTTAGCTCAGTTGGTAGAGCACATGACTCTTAATCTCAGGGCTGTGAGTTCAAACCCCACGCTGGGCATGGAACCTTCTTCAAAATATAAAAATTAAAACATGCATCTCTTTGTCTCTTTGCTGTTCTGAGATGTGCTAGGTGTCGTTCTTGCACTGAATGTTAGATCTGCTTAAAATGCTTTTCTTCTGTGTTTCTACCTGGTTCTTTCCCTCTCATCAGTGAGGCCATCCCTGTCTGCCTTATTTATGAAAAACTGTAGCTTTCTCCACTTTCCCTGGTTTATTGTTCTCTTTAGCATTTATCCTTAGTCAACATATTACTTATTTTATCTATTTCTCTTGTTTACTATCTTCTGTTTTTCCTATTAAAATGTAAGCTCTGGGAGAAGAGATTTTTTTGACTGTTTAGGTCACTGTTGCTTCCCCAGCATTTGGAAGATTTCCTGGCACATAGTGGGCACTTGCAAGTATTTGTTGAAAGACACAAAGAATGAATGAATGATAGTGTTCTTTTTACTGATAACTCTCACTTTGTTTCCCAAATTTACATGGAAGGAAAAGGTGAGATTCTTTAATTCTGTTGCATTTACCTTAGAAAATTTCTTAATTTTTAAACTGTATTTTAGCAAGATGTGGAGGGAAAAGGTATTCAGAAAATATTCACACATTTCAATTTCTCTCTCAAATCCTGACTTTCTTGGACCCTATGGATATTAGACTTTTAAATATTTCTACTATAATCCTAACAGGAAGTGTTTGTGTCATTATAACAACGATTTGGGAATTTTTGGTCCTTGTGAGAAAAATGATTGATAAATATAAATTGGTACAAATATTCACCAATTAAGACTACACAGTGAAAATATCATTCACCCTTTTGGCAAACTTGAACTGTAAACTGTAAAGAAATAGAGCTTTCTAACTTTTTATGTTGAACCCTTTTATGGTACAGATAGATTTTAATTCAGCATAATTCAAGATTAGCAAAATATGGAAGAATGAAGTTTATTGTTATATTTCTGATTTATTTTCTATACAGGGGGATTTGGGACCTGTGGGACCGCAGGGACCAATGGGCATCCCTGGAATCGGGAGTCAAGGGGAACAGGTAATCAGAGCTTTCTCTCTTTCCATTCCGTACAGAGCACTCTGACCCAGTCCTGGTGTTCACTGAAAGCCAGTCCTGCAAATACGTATGAGTATATTTGATAGTCAAAGTGCAATGGAATATACAACCAAAAGTGAATGTAGGGAAGGAAAAGATAATTGTGGGAGATTTTATTTTTAGAATTTCCAAAGATTAAAAAAGTAAAATGTGTGTTTCTTGGGGCCGTGACTTTTAACATTAATGCCTAATTAATAGGATAAGAGTTTGAGAGTGATTTCATATTTTTAGGTTTCCTTAGGAGCAATAGTTTATTTATCTGTTGGTTTGTGTGTTTTCCCCTTAAGGCTTTGCGAATGATTAAATCTCACTCTCTCCCAATGACAAGGGAATTGTATTTCCCACCCCCTAGCCATGGACCAACCTAAAAAAAGTATTAAACTTAAAACAAGGACTAGAATCAGAGGTAAGTATTGAACTTAAAGGGCACTGTTACTGAATGGAAGCAAATCGGAGATAAGGTTTATAAAAGTTGGCCTCTCTTGGTCAGAAAGAAGGAAAGCTCTCTGAAGATGTGTCTACACTCATGGTTCCAACTGCTTCCAAAATCTTCTGACTGGGGTGCCTGGGTGGCTCAGTGGGTTAAGCCTCTGCCTTCGGCTCAGGTCATGGTCTCAGGGTCCTGGGATGGAGCCCTGCCTCTGGCTCTCTGCTCAGCAGGGAGCCTGCTTCCCTTCCTCTCTCTCTACCTGCCTCTTTGCCTACTTGTGATCTCTGTCAGATAAATAAATAAAAAAATCTTAAAAAAAAAAAAAGATCTTTAAAAAAAAAATCTTCTGACCATAACTTTTGGAAAAGGGCAATTTTGTTAGATATAAATAATATAAAGATAATGTAATAGTATTATCTACCTACAGAATATCCTTTAATCAAAGTGATGAACAAATCCAAATTTATGCTGACTGTCCTCCTACATAGAAAGTAGACAGTTTCACTAAGATTTATGATTAAGGTGTGAATTATTCTGTTGCCTAGAGAATGAATAGTGCTTCCTTTATCTAGGACAGTGGGAAAAGAAGATAAAAAAAAAAAAGAGAGAGATTCCAAATCTCCCTGTTGACATTAACTCTGAGTTTATTTCTAACCATCTTGAAATTAATTAGTGTTGTTGTTGTTAATCCAAGCAATAGCAAAGTTGGATGTTTCTTCTTTTTCTATTCCCTTTCTCTTGACAGAGATCCTAGTGGTAATACATTAGGAGGATTAAGATGCCAGAAAAGCCAGATAAGTCTGTATATAACTTTTTAGATAATAATTAAGAGCTGGATATTTTGATTATGCAAGGATTGTGGTTTGAGTATAGCACCAGGCAGTCTCAGAGTTTGCAGTTTGCTTGTGGGTTTCAGCCAGGCTTACAGTCTGATCTGGAAGTGGCTGGACAGTCCTGGTTCTTGTGGTCCTGGTGCTGAGTCACCACTATAGGGCTGAAAATGAGGTTCAAAGAAAGCCAAATCTTTCCAGATGGTCTGCAAATTCTGGACCTCCCACCTGCAACTTCCTGTTGCCTTGGTGGGGGTTGTTGTTCTTCAGCTTAAAAAAAACTCTTTGACTTCTTTTGTTTTCTTACCTCTTTCTCTCCAAATTTCCAGGAGAAAATGATTTTTAAGGTAGACGTGACCATATGGAGCTGACCCCTACTGGATAGGAGACTGAATAGAATGCATCATTTCTAAACTACTATGAACAAGAAAGGAATTTGTTTGCCCTTTTAAGACAAATGGTTTAATTCCTACTTAAATGTAACCTCTGTTTATACAGTTATTCATTTTTCTTCTTATCCTTAATTTGACATGTTTACCCATTGAATTACTGTGGTTATTAGATCTTCCTAATTCTCTTACAGAAATGTTTTCCCCCACTCATCTGTTTTGGGGGAGCTCCTGTTTTCAGGAACCTATTGTTAATATGCCTCGAGGGGCCTGCAGATTTTCATGAAATGTTTGGAGGACTGACCACTTCAACTCTGTTATAAATTGGAGTGAAAATACAAATAACTACATTTACATGTGTGCACCCATATATGCATGGATCTCTGAATTTTTTTGGTTCCTTGTTGTGTATCATGTTACTTATAGACAATTGCAAAAGATTTTTTCTAATAACAACATTATGATTCCTTCTCGTAATAACCTTAGTCTTATTAAACTGTTTAGACTGCTTCATTGTCACTAACCAGAGAAAATGATATTTATAATTAAAAAGTAAACAAACAGTTGTATCATCCAGCTGGAAAAAAGGGGATACCATTTTTAATAAAATAATCATGTATCTGTCACCATTATTTACACAATCATGGCTTGTGGGGTGTAAGCAAAACAAAATTTTGTCTTTCTTCATCAACCCTTTAAATATTTTTCAATGGGGAAAGTTTTTTCTTTTTCTTCCTGCAGGAAGAAAATACCAATGAGTTACAAACTTTTCCTATCACTTTTAGGAAATAAAAAGCTATAGTGTCACCTCTAAGTTGTAACTCACAGTTTTAATTGTATAATAAAAATTATCTAATCAATATGTTAACTTTCCTTTAAATCTTCATTTATCTGGTATGAGCTATAGGGGAACCTGTGGTCCATGGGAAGGAATGTGCTTCTCATCCCTGTCAGGCCGCATCAAGGATGAGAGTAGAGGGGGAGGCCACAGAGGTTGTTTCTTGGCTTATCTATTGTCACATGGCTTTGGATCCTCTGGTCTTGACAGATGTTTGACAGTGAGTTTCCTTGTGGGGCTCCTGCATTTCTCCTGTGACCACCACTCTTGGAACATGGATGATGGACTCTCTTCCTCCAGCTGTTTCTCCCCATCAGCCCCTGTTTTTCTGGCGGTCTATTCTTTTTTTTTTTTTTTAACTTTATTTAAGCTTTATTTAAACATATAATGTAACCCCACTCCCCTCTCCCAACCCCTCTTCCCCCCACCCCCCTCAGTTTGTTTTATGACATTAAGAGTCTCTTTTGGTTTGTCTCCCTCCCGATCCCATCTTTCATTTTTACTTTTCCTACCACCTTAACTCCCACCCCCGTTGCATCTCCACTTCCTCATATCAGGGAGATCATGTGGTAGTTGTCTTTCTCCAGTTGACTTATTTCTGGCGGTCTATTCTATACTGATTCTCTCCATTGGAATTCCACTGCTCCTCCAGGTCCTCTCGGACAGGATTCCAAACGATTCCAGTCTCTTACCTAGAGTATATCTAGTCCATAGAAAAAAACTTGCATAGCCTTTGCCCTGACCAACCCTCGATAGATGGGCTGATCCAACCCTAGCCCTCTCTTGGCCATCACCATCAATTTTAGCTTTCGCAGGTGCAGGTCAGACACAGGGCCCTTGTGTGGCAAGGCAGAAATCAAAGCCAACAAGTGGTTTCACCGAAGCTCTTTCTAGAATTTAGTAAAGAGAGAAGCAACCCAAACACCTCCCATTTTCTTCAAAGAAAACACTTTATAAGATTACTTTCTCCAAAGAAGAATTTATTAATCCTATCTTCTTCCCCTTTTTATACCCACAATGTGGAGAATGTGAGAGTCTAGTGTTTGGACATTCTTCAGTTCGGTGTCTACAGACTATTGCTTCTTAGAGCCTATGGTCAAACCTTTGATTTAACATCCTGATATATTGTGATTGAGACAGCTAGACTATACGTTTGCCTGTATGGGACTGAAATGTGAAATAGGTAAATGAGAAGGAATTTTGTCTGATTTGGAACTCCAAGCTGGCATGGCGTCCCTGTTCATCAGGGTCTTCAGAAATTCCGTCTTCATTCTTGGGTGTCTGTCCTTCTTAGGATGTTCTCCTCACCCACATGATTCAGAATAGCCACTGAGTCTTCACTTCAGCCACTGGGGAAGGGGAATAGGGGAGGGCAAGGCATGCCTCTTCCTTTATCATGAATCAGCAATAGCACCATCACTTCCATTTGTATCCCACTGTCCTGAATCCAGTCTATATGGCAACACCTGGCTGCACCAGGAACTGGGAAACATGGTCACTATTCTAGGCAGCCACGCAAGTGAGCTACAATTCTCTTACTGTGGAGGAAGGGGAGAATGCATATTATGGCTCCACTAGCAGCCTCTGCCATGCCACTCAACAAATACCGAGTATGACTAATATATGTTGGGATGTGAACTCCATTTTCACTTTAGAAGTTCTGAAACCACGTTTACCCAAATTTCTTAATTTCACTAATGCTATTTTTAAACCTTTTATTTTAAAGGGAATCCAAGGTCCTATGGGTCCACCTGGTCCACAAGGACCTCCAGGACAAGGCTCGCCTGGTTCCAAGGTAAATTTCTGAATGGGAGTAAAATTTAATATATCTATGGTCTAGTTGCTATTTCCTGGTCAGTAGCTAGTGCATCGGGAAAACAGTAGATGAAATGAACTTAAAAATCAGATTTCTACTAAATGCAAATGGTACTAATATTTCTGGTGGTTTAGTTAATGTGCTATATACTCTTTATACTTTTAGAAGCATTTATTTAGACAATCTTAATTTATTGTTTTCTTTAGTACTTTGTTTTAAGAGATCCTCTTCTTACAGCAGAAGCCACTTGTGGGCTGGCTAATCCATTCTCACCAACAGTCCCACAGTAGGCCAACCTCCTGACACATTTAATTAAGGAGATGGAGTCAGAAATAAAGAAAAATCTCTGAATGTGGGAATCATTTTATGTCCTAAATTAAAACGATTATTTATCCCTTAGGAAGAGGTATGGCCCTTCTTATTTAACAAACTGTCCTTAATGTTGCTTCAAATGATCACTAACCATTGTTAAATAAATACTTCTCTGGGGCACCTGGGTGGCTCAGTGGGTTAAAGCCGCTGCCTTTGGCTTGGGTCATGATCCCGGGGTCGTGGGATCAAGCCCCGCATCGGGCTCTCTGCTCTGCGGACAGCCTGCTTCCTCCTCTCTCTCTCTGCCTCTCTGCCTACTTGTGATCTTTGTCTATCAAATAAATAAAATAAAAATAAATACTGCTCTGACAGTAGTCACCTTCCAGCACACTCCTTAGAGATAGCCATGTAAGAAGCAGCTCAGCAGCAGAAAGTTACTGTCCTTGAGATTTTTGTATTGGGCTCATCATTGGATGCTCTGGTTTTTCTCTCTGCTTATGATAGTGCTCTTGATTCGCAGTCATTCTGGCTTCTCATGTGTCAATTTCAGTTGTTGTGGGATATAACTGCCTATCTTCCAGGTGCCCTACACCTTTTGAGTATGCTACCTAGCCTATATATAACTTCTTAGATTTTATTTATTTATTTGAGAGAGAGAGTGAGTGAGGCAGGGGGGAGAAAGCACAAGTCGGGGGAGGGGCAGAGAGAGAGGGAGAAGCAGTCTCCCCACTGAACAAGGATCCTGGCATGGGGCTCGATCCCAGGACCCTGAGATCATGACCTGAGTTGAAGGCAGATGCTTAACTGACTGAGCCACCCAGGCACCTCTACCTAGTCTATATTTTATGCCAGACCATTATATATTCCAAATTTGGTAAAACTCCCTCCACCTGAAGGGATGTTAGGCAAATACATATATTTGAATTATAGACAAACATATACTGAAATAGTATATATTAAATATATTTTTTCTGGGGCACCTGGGTGGCTCAGTGGGTTAAAGCCTCTGCCTTCAGCTCAGGTCATGATCCCAGGGTCCTGGGATCGAGCCTCAAATCGGGCTCTCTGCTCAGCAGGGAGCCTGCTTCCCCTCCTCTCTCTGCTTGCCTCTCTGCCTACTCGTGATCTCTGTCAAATAAATAAATAAAATCTTTAAAAAAATATTTTTTCATGTTTTATATTACTATATATCATGAGTATTAATATCAATAATATAATTAACATATATCTATTATGTATATATTTGAACACATATATATGAATTGAGTACATAATCTCGGTTTTATCTTATTTTGTTGATACAAGAGAGTGCTTAGGTCTTAAGGCAGGAATATATTATTTTTATTTTGCTGCTATAATGACATACTCTTCAAATACTCTTTCCTCACTAGGGAGAAGTAGGCCAGACAGGAGCTACAGGTCCTAGAGGACCAGTGGGAGTTGGAGTACAAGGCCCAAAGGTGAGCTGACCATACCGATCAGAAACAGTTAGATAACTTACGTTATATTATGTAAAGTTTCATTGGTGTCCAAATGCACTACAGGTCATGCATATGTCATCTGTTATTTCAACAGAGGAGAATATTTATTCAGAAAAGGGTTTGATGCTCTGTGTAACCCTTATTGTTTAAGAACCAAAAATCTTAGTTTATTTTGCAGACTGCTACCTGGATTTTATTCATATATTTATTAAAAACATATATTCATATATTTATTATAAAACAGAACACCTAGCACAGTAGGATTTCAGCAAACAGTGCTTCCCTTGTCTTGCTTTGCGGTGGGCTCACGTTTCAGGTCTCGTCTCAAAATCTACCTACTCAGAAAGTTGTTCCCTAAACTAAAGTACGTCTCCCCCATTCCCGCGATGCAGTGATTTTCTATCTCAGCATGCTGTTGCCTTTGCTTTTCCCCCTCACCTCAATTGGCATGTTTTCTGCAATACTTTTCGTCTTACTAATCACTCAAGAAATGCACTACCCAACATTGGAGCCACCAGCCACATGTGGTTACTGAATGCCGGGAGCGTGACAAGGGTGCAGTGAGATGCGTGGTTAGCGTGAAACACACACTTGATTACAGAGCTCGACACAAAGAATGTGAACTACATCCCTAGTACATTTGCAGATTGGTTACATACTGAAATGACATCATTTCAGATATACTGAGGTAAGTAAAATACATTATTAGGATTATTTTCACCTGTGTCTTTTAACAGGTGTGGCTGTTAATGAAGAATAGACATGTTACATGTGCATAAATATATAATTAGAAATGTGCTAATATAAATAACAAATACTCGGGTTGCCTGGGTGGCTCAGTGGGTTAAGCCGCTGCCTTCGGCTCGGGTCATGATCCTAGGGTCCTGGGATCAAATCCCGCATCGGGCTCTCTGCTCGGCAGGGAGCCTGCTTCTCCCCTCCCCTCTCTGCCTGCCTCTCTGACTGCTTATGTGATCTCTGTCTGTCAAATAAATAAATAAAATCTTAAAAAAAGTACTAATATAAATAGTAATAATAGCTGCCACTTGTCGAATGGTTTTGATGTGCCATGCAATATGCTAACTATGACACATACATCACTGTACATATATACAGCATATGTTTACATATGCACACGTGTTGTCATGTGTGTGCCAATTTCAGAGAAACAACATAGGATCGTAAGGCTCAGCAGTTAGACTACCTGAGCTTAAATCCCAGTTTTGCCATTAACTAGATGTGTAATTGTAAGCTTCTCTGACTTTAGAAAATGAAATATTTCAAACATACTCAATAGCTCAGAGGAAAATACAAAGACCCCCATGTATTCCACAAGCCAGCTTTATCAAATGTTGACATTTTGCCATGTGTATTCTAGCTATTTTTCTAAGAAGCATTACAGATATAGCTAGAGGCTCTGCCTCTGCTCCTCCCTCCCATGACCCTGCGCTCCATCACCAGACATAATTATTACCATGACTTGGGTATTTATCATTCTTTTGAAGTTTTTATAATTTTCCCATGTATGTTTTTATCCATAAGCTATATATAGCTTTTGTGTGTTCTTGAACTTTACATAATGCATCATTCTGCCATATATTTATATTCAGTCTCATGTCCTGTTTTCATATACCTTTTTTTAAAAGATTTTATTTATTTGTTTGAGAGAGAGAATGAGAAAGGGAGAGAGAGTATGTATGAGAGGGGAGAGGGTCAGAGGGAGAAGCAGACTACCCACTGAGCAGGGAGCCCGATGCGGGACTCGATCCTGGGACTCAAGAATCATGACCTGAACTGAAGGGAGTTGCTTAACCAACTGAGCCACCCAGGCACCCTTCATATACCTTTAATTCATTCATTTTCATTGCTCTATGGTAGTCTGTTGTATAAAAATATTTAAAATTTATCCATTTTCCTATTGATGGACATTTTTTTTAAAGATTTTATTTATTTATTTGATAGACAGAAATCACAAGTAGGCAGAGAGGCAGAGAGAGAGGAGGAAGCAGGCTGTCCGCAGAGCAGAGAGCCCAATGCGGGGCTCGATCCCACGACCCTGGGATCATGACCTGAGCCGAAGGCAGCGGCTTTAACCCACTGAGCCACCCAGGTGCCCCTTGATGGACATTTTTAAGATTTTATTTATTTACTTGAGAGAGAGAGTGAGAGAGTATGAGAGGGGAGAAGGTCAGAGGGAGAAGCAGACTCCCCACTGAGCTGGGAGCCCGATGCGGGACTCGATCCTGGGACTTAGTGATCATGACCTGAGCTGAAGGCAGTCGCCCAACCAACTGAGCCACCCAGGTGCCCTATCGATGGATGTTTAAATTGCTTCCCATTTTTTGCGTTTGCCAACAATGTTGCCATAAACATTCTATGAGTTTCCTTTTGTGTAAGTCAGACTACAAGTTTCTCTCACTAGTTGGTGATAGATGCTACAAGTAGAATTGGAAGATTGTAGGGTATGGGCAAGTTTCCAATTTTGAGACCATGAAAATCCTGTCCAAAATGGTTCTGCCTGTTCACCTTCCTTCTAACTGTATGTGAAAATGTTCCTTTCTCTTCCTTCTTGCCAACATGAAGCATGTACGATACATTTCATTATTTTAATTTCTATTCCCTGGTAACTGAACGGTTTTTGGATGCTTAATGGACTTTCAGCTTTTCTCTTTTACAAATTCCTGTAAATATTCTCTCTTTTTTTGAGGTTTGGTGTTCCTTTCTTATTAAAGTTCTTTCTATATCTGGCTATTAATCCTTTGTTACTTGAGTTGCAGATATCTCCTGGGCTATAGCTTGTCTTTTTTTTTTTTTTAAGATTATTTATTTATTTATTTAACACAGAGAGATGGAGATCACAAGTAGGCAGAGAGGCAGGCAGGGGTCGGGGGGAAGAAGGCTCCCTGCTGAGCAGAGAGCCCAATGCGGGGCTCCATCCCAGGACCCTGGAATCATGACCTGAGCCAAAGGCAGAGGCTTTAACCCACTGAGCCACCCAGGTGCCCCTATGGCTTGTCCTTTTTATGGTACCTTTTACTATACAAAAGTTGTAAGTTCTGATGTATCTCTATCCCATTATGGTCTGAGTTTTTTAAATATTATTTAGAAACATTTCTTGGCCTCAAAGTCATAAAGATGCTCATGTGTTTTCTTCTTAAAATTTGGGGTTTTTGCTTTTTAATGTTTAGGTCTTTAGTCCACTTACTGTTTCGTTTTTGCATTTGGTATAACATAGCGACCTTTTTTTACCCAAATGGACAACCAGATGTCCCTGCACGGGTTACTGAATAGTCCGTCTTTGCTGCACTGTTGTACCTCAAGCTTCTCTATGTGTGAGGATCCAGGCCTGAGCTCTCTATTCGGCTTCATTTTCTATTTATGTCTTTCAGTGCTATGACTTCTCTGTCTTTGATTATTGTAGTTTTGTAATAAGTTTTATCATCATTAGGGAAAATACTTTCAACTTCTTTCCTGGTTACTCTTGATTCTAACATACTCCTTTTAGGATTGACTTGTCAAATCTGACAGAATATCCCATTGGATATTCCATATATCCATTAGGATATACTCTTGGGATTGCAGTGAATCTTTAAATATTGAGTCTTTCAAACCACAGCACAAAACTAATTTTTCAGGAAAACATTTGTCATTTTATCCACAAAGATCTTCTAGTTTTTCGGTTAAAAAATTTTTGGAGAAATTTTTTGTAATTGTCAGTTGCTTCTTTTTCTACATCTTTTAATGAGCTATTGCAGGTCTGTTAGGGGAAGTATTTTGTTCGTGGTGGTGTTTTGCTTTGTTTGGTATATTGATTTTTGTATTCAGGTACCTGAGAATATCTCTTATTATTTCTAATTGCTTGTAAAGTCTAGCTTTATTATTCCCTGTGTACATAGTCATATTGTATGAAAATTAAAAAGAACTTTTTTCTTTTTAGTTCTTTTTCCTATTTGTTTTTAAAAATTTTACAGTGCTAGGATCTCTAGTGCAATGCTTAAAAGAAGAGACTTCAAAGGAAGTGCTTCTGAAATTTCACTTTTAAAAAATATATATTTTATTATTTGAGAGAGTGAGAGAGAGAGCACAATCAGAGAGGAGGGGCAGGGGGACAAGTAGATTCCCTGCTGAGCAGGGAGCCTGAAGCTGTGCTTGATCCCAGGACCCCAAGATCATGACCTGAGCTGAAAGCAGACACTTAACCAAATGAGCCACCCAGGTGCTCCTAAAATTTCACTTTTAAGTGTGACATTTGCTGTAGGTTTTTGCTAGACAACCTCTATTAGGTTAAGATAATTACCTTCTGTTTCAATTGGACCAAAAGTTTCTTATTAATTATAAATGAGTATTGGATTTTACTCAATTCTGCATCTACTAAGATAATAGTTTTATGTTTCCCTTTTAACCTGTTCATAATGGCATATTACATTTCCAGAATTTTTAGTTGTTGAACCAGCCTGGCATTCTTGAGATAAACCCAACTGATCATGATATATAACTTTATTATGATAGCAATTTAATTGGCTAATCTTTTATTCAGGATTTTTTTATCCATTTTAAATATTTTTTTTTATTATGAGGTTGACATTCAATAAAAGCACATGGTTAAAGTATACACTTTGAGGGGTGCCTGGGTGGCTCAGTGGGTTAAAGCCTCTGCCTTCGGCTCTGGTCATGATCGCAGGGTCCTGGGATCAAGCCCCACATCATGCTCTCTGCTCGGCGGGAAGCCTGCCTCCTCCTCTCTCTCTGCCTGCTTCTCTGTCTACTTGTGATCTCTGTCAAATAAATAAATAAAATCTAAAAAGAAAAGTATGCACTCTGATAAAACATATACATATATATATATGCATATATATATATTCTTGAAACCATCACCAAAACCATGTGTATTCTAGCTATTTTTCTAAGAAGCATTACAGATGTAGCTAGAGGTTCTGCCTCTGCTCCTCCCTCCCTTTAAATAATTAAAGTATCCATCATTTCCCCCACAGCAAATTATTGTGTGTCCTTTTATAATACCATCCTTCCATCTCTCCCTAACTTCTTCTACTGATCTGCTTTGCAATCTCTGGTAACTATTGGTCTGCTTTATGTCATTATAGATTCAATTGTGTTTCCTAGAATTTTATGTAAATGGAATAATATGCCAAATAATCTTTTTTTTTTCCTGTCTTCTCTTTTATTCAGCAGAATTACTTTGAGGCCCATGTTTAACATTTAGGAATAGCTTCTTTGTTATTGTCCTTTTTATTGCTGAATAGTATTCCACTGTAGGGACATTTGTTCATTCATTCCTATGTGGAGGGAAATTTGGTTCTTTCCAGCTTTGGGATATTATAAAGCTATTTTGAACAATTATGTACATGTGTTTGTCTGGACATAAGTTTTCATTGTCTTGGGTAAATGCCTAGAAGTGAAATGGCTTGGTCATATGGTAGGTATCTTTGTAGCTTTTCAAGAAATTGCCAAATTCGTTCCAAAACACTCTTTATTTTGTCTGTATTTTCACTGGGTATGGAATTCTGGGTTGATGGCTGTTTTCGTTTTGCTTTTTCTCTTTCTTTTGTTTTTCCTGTTTCTTTAAGAATGTTCAAAATGTTGTTCCACTTTCTTCTCACTTGCGTTGTTTCTGATGAGAAATCCATTAAAACCTGCACATTCATTTCTCTACATGTTTCTGTCTGGCTACCTTTAAGATTTTCTCTGTATCTCTAGTTTTAAGCCATGTGATTATAAATGTGCCTTACTTTTGTTTTCTTCATATTTCTTGTGCTCAGGGTTTGTTGATTTTCTTGGATCTGTGGGTCATTGATTTCATCAAATTTGGAAATATTATGCCATTGTTTCTTGAAATATTTCCCACTCTCTGCCTTTACCCAGACAATACCATGTTATTTAAATTTGGCTGCTTCACTAATATTCTGCTCGTTATTTTTTTGGTCTCTTTTCTCTCTGTTTCATTTTAAATTGTTTTTATTGCTGTGTTTTTTCAGTTCATTAATCTGCTATGATGTCTAATTTGCCTTTAATTTTATCCACGGTATGGTTTATTTCATACTTAGCAATTTTCAACTCTAGAAGTTCAATTTGTATCTTTCTATAACTTCATGTCTCTATTTAACATATCTCAACTTTCCTCTGGTTTCTTGAACATATGGAACATATGAATGCAGTACAATAACTTTTAGGGTTCTTTTCTACTATTCTATCACCTGTAATTTTCTTGGTAATTTTTTTTCCAGTTTCATTGAATTCCTGATAATTTTTGGCAAGATGCCAAATTTGTGGATTTTACCTTCTTTGGGGGTTAAACATTTTTGTATTGCTACACATAACTTTGTATTTCTTTATATATCTTGTTCCTGGATTCTTTTAAGTCACTTGAAAACAGTTTATACCTCTGGTCTTGCTTTTAATCTTCCTTAGGTAAGAACATTTGGTCTTGGGTTCATTTTTCTTGACTACTGAAGCAAGACATTTCTTAGAACTCTAATCTATGCCCTCAGAATTGTGAGATTTCCTTTCTTGTCACTGGAAGCAGGCACTATTTCTGGCCTGTTGTCAGTTGGTTGTTTTCTGGGTATTGGGTAGTTTCTTTGCACTGTGCCGAACAGTATTTACTTGACTACATGAGGGGGATACTCATCAGAGCTTCATCGTTCTCTCCGTGTACCTTTTTCATATCAGGTAATTTAGTCTGTGAATTTTTGATACCTGGCTTACCTAGACTCCTACCTTTGTCTCCTTAAATTGGAGAGATTTCTGAACTTTCCATGGCCTGGAAACTCTACCCAGTCAGTAAATTAAGGAAATTACAGTATTTACCTGATTTGTTTTCCTGCCCCCAGGTATTATTATCCTTCATTACTTGGTGTCTAATGTCTTGAAAGATATTGTTTAATGTATTTTGTTTGGTTTTTAAGTGTGTCAGGGAAGAAATTGAATCTGGTCCCCATTCCTCCACTTGACTAGAAACTTACATGATACCTACATTCATGGGTAGTCTGGTCTACAATTTAGTTTCCTTGTCCTACTATTGTATGATTTTAATTGAAGTTTTATTAACCTCATGAAATAAATTGGGCAGACTTCCCTCTTTTACTGTTTTTTGGAACTATTTGTATGATAGAGAATATCTGTTCTTCAAAGAATAAAGAATTTGTAAGGCTTGTCTGTAGAACCAGCAGAGCCTGTGATCTTGGAAGGAGAGAAAATTAGAGACTTTCAGTTGCTGATTCAATTTTTTAATGATTCTGGTTTATTTAGCTTGCCCATTTCTCCTTATGTCATTTAGGCAATTCACATTTTTCTTAAAAGTTATTTATTTATGTTCTCCTATTGAAGTTGTCACAGAAATTTTCTATGATTTTAAAAAATCTTTACTATGTATATACTTATATTTCCTTTTAATTCTTAGTAGCATTTATCTGGGACTTTTCTTTTTTAGTGTTAGTAATTCCTGTTAGAGGTTTATTTTATTAGTTTTTTAAAGATACTACCCTTTAATTTTGTTACTTTTCTTATTTTCAATTTTCATATTTATTACTGTCTGCTCTCATCTTTACCATATCCCTCTACTTATTTTTAGGCTTACTGTTCTTTTTATTTTCACTAGTTTTTCTCTCTTTTTTTTAGTTGAGTTTAGGCGAAATGACTTTCACTTGTCTTTAATATTTTTGCTCTTAATAAATAAAGTAAGGATACTCTGGCACTGTTAGAAAGTAGTGTCATCTC
>RCUC01147687.1:0-23457 GCA_003697995.1 Taxidea taxus jeffersonii | reverse complement strand
TATATATATGTAATATATTGAAGATATATATTATATATATGTATTATATATGTGTAATATTATTATTATATATGTATATCTTCAATATATATTACACATTTACACATTTTATATCTATATCTATATCTATATATCTCTCTCTACATATATATATATATTAGATTGGACTTCAAAGAATAGAAAAGCCACATCCCATTATGCTAAAGAGCACACACAGGTTCTAAATCTGGAGTATCTGGGTACACGTTGTGCTTTACTTGTGAAGCCTTGAGGTTTCCTAATATATAAAAGAGGCTTAGAGATGGCACCTCACAGGGTCGGTGTGACGATGCAATCACCTCAGGTCCTCACACACAACTCCACTCCTTTGTGTCTTTTCTGCTTTCACTGCTCCTGACTGCAGCAGGAACTTTGTTCTACTCAATCTACTCAGCTGACTGGTGTTTCCAAATGCCCAGATATCAGGCCCAGGAAACTTCTCATTCTGCCTTCATCTCATCTCTTAGTTATTTCCCAGAAACGTCCTTGAGGTTGCTTGGAAGGGTCATTAGCCCGATGGGCTGGTTTGGAATGGGCTGATCAGGAAGTATGTTTCCAGGGATGCCTGCTCCCCACCAGCAGAGACGCTAAGAAATGGTTCAATATCACACTTGACATTTTCCGAGGATGCGATTGGGTCTGAATTATTTTCCATGTTAAAGGAGAAATTAAATAATTCATAACACTAAACCACTGTTGTTTGAACAAACGTTACCTGTCAGAAATGTAGTGGTATTTGACTGCATGATAACAAACGTTACCAGTCAGAAATGCTGTCTGTGATAGGTCACAAATTTGCATTCTTAGCAACTCAGACATTTATTATTTCCCTACACATATCCGTTCTCATAGAACTTGCATTTAAAAAAAAAACAAAACTCTGTGCCTCAGCATAAAACCAAGTGTGTGTTAGACTTAATCACTCACATTCCTTAATTCCTTCATGCTTAATTATGTATTCAATGCCAGAGTTATCGATTGATTGCCTACTGTGTGCAGGGCCCTACCTTTGCAAGGTCTCTGTCGCATAAGGAAATATGAAAAGTATGCAAATGGTTGTCAATCAGACGAGAGCCAGGTTAGCATCACCGGGGGAAAAAAACCATCGGGTTTTTTCTCCTTGGAAAAAACAAAGGTGTTCAAGTCAGGCCACCTGCAATGTCAGATCCCGGCTCTCCACCTTTCTCGCAGAAAGCCCTTGGACACGTTGCGTCCTCTCCTGCAACTTTAGTTTCCTCCCCTGTGTGGTAGGAATGAGAAGACCGATGTTCAGGGCTGCCCGCGTTAAAGACTCCGTGAAATACGGGGCCGGACATGCATGACTCAACTGAGGCTACAGAGGGACACAAGACTGACGATGTGTGAAAAGCAATGGCAATTTAAAGTAGGATGCAAAGTCATAAAGCACACTCTACCTAAGAGTCAATGTCAAGGTAATTGTGTTTTCTGATCAGTCTACCAGAATCAGTATATGAATTCTGATTTTAATATTTAGGATTCAATGTGGTTGCGACACTTGATTTGTAAATCTGACGGTCATTTCTCACCGTGTACAATTATAAATGGGTGGATTATTCCCAGCCAAGGCCCTTCAAAACTGTAGCAAACTTAATATGGACTTACACACCCACAGCCGGGTCACAAGGCTCCCAGCCCAGCCCCCAGCATCAAGTCCCCCTTCAAGAACAGGAACCTGGTCAGGGACATCTGTCAAACTGCACAGAGGCCTTGGTATACCAGGGGACTCCTTCTCTACCTCAAACACCCCAGGCAGCATTTCTACCCTTTTTTTTTTATGTCTCAAAGTGCATCCCCCGCTCTGACACCTGCCACACACCCGGGGGGAAAAGTGGGTTTCTCACTTGGTTCTGACAAAGGGGAATTGTTCCCAAGTTCCCAGGCATTTTTCCTATTTTTAGCCCCCAGTGCTTGACATTCCCTAAACTCTTAATAGTCCTGGCCCCTTTTATCGTCATCAAGGTCCAATTGGGACTGAAGAGTCAAGGACAATGCTGTTCTCTAACTACTGGGGAAGCCCACTCCCACCCTGCCCCCCGGCCGGAACCCAGGTGCACCGCAGTAGAAAGCAGAGAACAAAACTGGCTGTGATTGGGGAAATAGAAATGAAGTGATCTTTAGAAAAATAGGTAGCTTATTATTCCTGCCACCTGAGCTTGCAGTCTGAAATTCAGGACTCCTACATCTGGTCCTTGGTCTCTCTTGTGAAAACAGCAAAAGTAGAGCATAAGGAGTGGACACCGCAGAGAAGGCTTTGCTGACTTCTAAGGACTTCGGAAGTGGAAACATTGCAGCCTCGCACAGTGTACTCCAAGTATTGTTACATCTACCCGTCAGCAAGAAGCCTTCAGAGACCTCACCCCTCCTTTCTTCTCTCCTTCTTAACTATCCAAAACCTGCTTTGGCCCAAAATTTCCTTTCAGTCATCCCATAAAATGATAGGGACTCACTTCAAATGTATCTGCTTAAACAACATTGATGGACAGAGATGTGGGAAAGTTTTAATCAGCAGGACGGATGGGATGTCATTTCTGAGGTTCGGTTTTGAGGTGACTGGCTCCCCGCCTCCACACCCTTGCTCTTTCATGCTCAGTCTCAGGGATGCCAGCTGCCATGTTACCAGAGGCCCCGAGAGACTGAGGGCAGCCGCCAGCCGCCAGCAGGAGAGGGACTGAATCCTGCCAGTCACCGTGCCCGTGAGCCTGGAAGCACGTCCTTCTCCCAGTGGAGCCTCCAGATGTGACCGCAGCCCCAGCAGACCCCGCCAGCCATGTGGGACAGGTAGCCAGCTAAGCACCCAGACTCCTGACCTACAGAAACCCTGAGATACAAATGTGTGTTGTTCAAGTCCATTACATCTGGGGCGAGTTGTTTTATAACAATAGATAACTAAGACGTTGCCCATATATGATTGTCTTTAAAACTCGTTTCAGACTTCTCCTAAGTTGAGGAAGAATCGCCTTCCATGTAGTCATTCATTCGTCAGCAGGAAATGTTAGAAGCCGCGTGTGACCAACAAGGCTGCATTTAGCTTCTAGCACCTAAATTACCTTTTCCGTGTTCTACCCTGCTTAGAAACAGACTTCGCTACATTCTCCTTGTGTTTTACATTTTTACGTTTTTAATGTTTACAAATGAAAGGAAACATGAAGAGCTGGAGATACTCTGTCTGCATGTGCTCTTCGTGCTCTTTAAACAGAGAACGGCATTCTCCCCCAATCTCCATATCTAGCCTCCTGCTTTATGGAGAGTTGCAAAATTACATAGTTCCATGCATTACCTGGAAAGATTGTTCCTTTTCATATCTTATGCACTAGCCATTCTGAAGGTACAATCTCCGAGAAAAACAGAAAGAACCCATCATTTGGTAAATGCATGCTTCCATTACTATGGGTGTATTATGGGATCATGACTTTTTTTCTCATCCTGCCTGATGGGGCGGCTACATCAGGCATCACCAAACATCTCAATTTCAGCCCTAAGTCAAGACTCTTTCTAAGTGGCATCTTCAATATCAGCCATCTGTCGTGGGTGCTTTCTGCAAATAGAAGATGTTTTAAGCAGTGTTCATAAAAGAACAGACTTTGAATCAGACTTTGTGTCCACACGCAAAACAACGTGGAAAACTAAAGTCACCAGCTGGACAAGGTAAACACCTTCTCCACCAAAATCCACTTTTGTTAGAAATATCCTGATAATTCATATAAAAATATGAAGGAGGGGGGCGTCTCATTAGTTAAGCATCCCCTTGCCTGCTAGGCTGGACCCTCTTCTCTGTGGGGGTGAGGGATGAGACACTTCTGTCCAGATCTCATTAGCATATTTAATTGGCATGACTTTTCTCAGCTCCCTGGAGAGTCTCTGGTTGCACCTCTGACCATGATGCTTTTTGCTCAGCTCTTCATCTGGCTTCTCTTTCATTTCCGGTCCGGGGGCAGGGGGGTGAGGGAGACCCTCTCTGACCCCTTATGTGAATGCCTGGATTCTCTATACCCTTGTCCTGATTTGTTTTTCCTCCATGCACCTGTCATTTCCTGGACTTATGTGTTTGCCAGCTCATTTGCATGTTATTTCTCCTCCTGGGATATACACTCTAAGAGGACAGGGACTGTGTCAAAATGGAATAGCAATACTAATTGAATAAATGAATGGACGAATTTGATCAGGTTGCTGAGGGGGAACAAAAGATAAGCCTCTGGAAAAGAAAAAGGCCACACAATGTGCTAGCAGCCCAAGTAACTGAATTATGAGAATGTAAAAGAAGGAAGCTTTTAAGAAATATAGAACATCGGAAGAAAGAATAAGCTTACCCTATGATGCAAGGTTTTAGAGGAGATGTTCATGAATTATTTTAAGGAGCAGTAACTGATTGTCGGGGGGTCTACAGCTCAGCCACTTGTGTGATAGTCTCTCACACATCTCAAGTGTGACGAATGAAACCATAGGCTGGGACGGCACATTTACCAGCCCAGTTCTGTGTCAGCTGCTCCTCATCTAAATACGTAAAAGCATGGCCAGGAGGACCCAAGACAAATGCACCCTGTGTGGCCAATGAAAAATGCATATTCAATGTACTTACTGCCAGGTAGTGATCACCTGATAACCGAGGGATAACGAGCGGCCACTGCTGTAATTGAGCCTAAGTGGCAACTGCAGTGAAATGACGGGAACCATACCTCATTATGGGAACAGCATGCTCACGCTCCAGCACGCACGCAGACCCCTCTAACACTGATGTATTCTCACAGCTTTCTCTTCCTGCAGAAGCTGCCTGGTTAGAATAGAGGGAGGGAACAGATGAATGGCTCCACCCTGGTCATGGAGTATGCAGCTACAGTCTAATAAAACGCCATCATTTTCCATCTTTGGGGCACAACCCATGTGCAATAGAAATGCACACAGCTTGGTTCAAGTTGGGTCCAAGCAAAGTGAGGTCTGTGATCTTCCTGGGCCTTTGGGTTTAGTTTCTTCTTTTTTTTTTTTTTTTTAAGATTTTATTTATTTTTCAGAGAGAGAGAGAGTGCCCAAGCAGGCAGAGTGGCAGGGAGAGGCAGAGAGAGAAGCAGGCTCCCCGCTGAGCAAGGGGCCCGATGCGGGATTTGATTCCAGAACCCTGGGATCATGACCTGAGCTGAAGGCAGTGGCTTAACCCACTGAGCCACCCAGGCGCCCCTTGGTTTAGGTTCTTATACAGGACTTTTTCCTGACCTTCTACTTGTCCACTTCCCCTAATGTTAGCATTTCTTGCCCCTGGTCCCAATTCCAAGCTGCCCCTCTCTCCTTCTCCTCCCACCAATGCCACAATGACAAAACCAAGTACAGATGATTTAGAGCAAGAGGGCCTATAACCAACAAGAAAGGGTCCCTTGGCCTCCAAGAGACAGCAAGCTCATGAAGGCAAAGAACGCTCCCACCCTCCCGGAGGCCAGAGCCCAGACCCATCCTGGGTGACGAGGCCCTCTGGACAGACACTTAGGATAACCTCACAACTGCTTACATCAATCAAAAGTCAATTAAGTTGGCTAAAAGAAGAAAGACTTGATTGGAACAAAGTTAAATTATAGCTAAATAATGTTAAGCCAGTTGGAAAAATATTTAATATGCAATGCAATTTACTAAAGTAAAGGAAGGAATTGAGTAATTCCAAACAATCACTTCTCCACTGAGCTCAGTGGTTTTCCAGGCCACTCGCTCCCCATCAGGATGACGGGCTGTCAATACACTGTGTGGATAGGATCTTCATGAAGGAAAGGACTCAGACTCACAGCAAAGGCCCTGGCTCTTCCCACACAAGGTCATGAGTCCACTGTGGCAGAGCCACATGTAGGCCATCCTTTCTATCCTCAGCACCCAGTAAAGAGCCTGACACATGGAAGGAGCTTGTATTGGATTCTTCTTGCTGCTATAATAAATGGCCACAAATGTAGTGGCTTTTAAAAAGCACAGCTTGTTATTTATAGTCCTGGAGGTCAGAAGTCTGTCACACATCTCACTAAGCTGACATCAAGACACTGGCAAGTTTGGTCCTTCTGAAAATTTGAGCAGAGAATCTGTTTCCTTGGTTTTTGTTTTTGGGGGGTTTTGTTTTGTTTGTTTGTTTGTTTCTAGAAACCACCTACATCCCTTGACTTTCAGCCCCTTCCTACATCTTCAAAGCTATCTTGTCACTCAGATCCTAGCTCTTCTATCTCCCTCTTCTACTTTTAAGGAAAGTTGTGATGACATTGGGCCACCTCAATAATCTAGGATGATCTTCCTATCTTAAGGTCAGCTGATTACCAGCCTCAATTCCATCCACAACCTTAATTCCCCCCTTGTCATGTAGACTAAAATATTTATAGGTTTTGTGTATTAGGAGGTGGACTTCTTTGGGGGACCATTATTTTGCATATCACAGTGCTCAATAGATAACTTGTTAATGGGTGTTGACTCAATTAATGAGTCAACCAATAACTCTGAATTATTTAAGACAATCACATGGCCACCAGATAACCATTCTATCCTCACAGCATTTCATATTAAAAAAAAAGAAAAAGCTATTCCAAATCATGTCCCTTTGTATATCACCCCAAAAGGTAAAAATTGGTAACTTTCAGCCATACTCAGAATGTGAGTGGCTGATTAACTTTACCACCAATAACCAAATGGTCAGGGCTTTAGACTAAGGGCACAGTATTGTCTAGTCCAGAGAAAAGTGGCAGAAAACATTATTGATTAGATAATTCTTGGATGCCACTTAATGGAAGAAATGGATTTTTTAAAATTCTGGCTTTTTTGGATATGCTCCATAAGCCCTGGAAACTCCCTCCAAGTACATGACAAATGTGGTGTGCAGGGGATAAGGCTTAAATGCAGGAGCAGGCTCAGAGCTACTGGTGGACCTAGCGAGATTTTTTTTCTAAAGTTGTTTCTCCATTGGAAAAAGCTGGATCCAGCCAGATAAGTTCCAAGTATCCACAACATCCTACCTTTCCCTGGATAAGTGGCATTTCTCCCTGCCAGACACAAATCTCTTGCTCCTGGGGGCCTGACTACCCTGATGGCAATGCTGCCTCCTTGGAACCTGGGGACCCTGATGATCAGAGTGGCGCTGTCCGTTTCAGCACCATGCAGGTTGGGTGAGCCCTCTCCTTGGGGACTCTGAGGCTCTCCTGCCTCTCAGGCATCTTTAGGGCAAAACAGCCACCTCCAAGAAGTAAGGTTAGATACAAAAGGTGGGGTTCTTCCTTCAGACATGTCTTAAGCCAGGCTCACATGAGTCTCCCATGCTGTGAAGATTCTGCCCCACATCTTCCTAGCCGATCAGAGAGTTGCTGCCCATACCACTCACAGAGGTCTGTGGGCATCTGGGCAGATTGCAACTTTTCTTGCAAGAAAGAGAGAACATGCAGCCTCCCTGTGTTTCCAAGTATCTTTGCACCCTAATTATTTTTCACTTTTAAAATCCAGGCAAAGTATAGAAGCCCATTTATGACCTTTGCATTTTAACTTAAAATGATTTTAAGAAGATAAAATGTGGTAATATCAATTTTTTGGAGATGCACAAAATATTTTATTAAGTCAGAATATTCAAATTCATTATTGCTATAATTGACTATGATTTATTGGATATTTACTATGTGCCAGGAAGAATACCAGATGTTGTAAAAACGCATCACGACATTTAGTCATTACCATAGCTTAAGAGAAGGATTTCTTGCAAAAGAAATTGTGAAGTTCAGAAAACTGATATAACTATCCAGGTGGTTTCAATACCTGTTTTCAATATTTGGATATGTAGTGCCATTTCTAATTGCCTAAATATCAATTTTCTTTTTGGTCTAACATGTTATTTTTAAACCTAAAATGTAAATTATTTATGTCTTGAGATGTTCAGAACACTTAGATGTTGCAGTAAAATTTCTAATCAAACCAAGGCATACATCAGAAAGCATCATCACTACATTTTCCCTACTAGACTCTCCTAAGATACCTTACTAATTTAGTTCCAATATCCCAGATTGCAAGTGTGGACAAGACTCTCTTCTTTTTTTACTTTATTTTATTTTTTCAGCGTTCCAAGATTCATTGTTTATACACCACACGCAGTGCTCCATGCCATACATGACACTTGTTTATTATCCACTAACATTTACCCCCAGAGCCATCCACTTTTAGAAGTCCCCTATTTGTGTCGAGGGGATTGAGAAGTGGTAATTTTAAGCAAAACTGGGAAAAAGTTGGGGGACTCCCAGCCCCCCCAATGCCTAGACTTGGAGTTGACCACACTCAGCCAAGTGTTGATTAACTGTTCCTTCTCACCCTCTCCCTCCCTTTCTACTGTGTCAGATTCCCTTCTCTGAGAGCCAGATCCCCCTACTCCAGGAATAAGCACTTTCAACAAGACCTCCTGGATATTGAAAGAGACCTCAATCCTTGACCCTGGCCCTCTCTTGGGTAGAGCATAATGAGACACCGATATGATGAGATATTACACAACATTATATGAAGTAAATATATAAATATTGGTTTTCTTCAATTCTTCAGAACTGCAATCACTAAGCATTACAGATAGATGCCTCATCACTAACGTGACGGGGCCTGAAACTCTCCTTCAATGGTTGATGAAAAAGAGAAGAGCAGCCCTGGTGCCCAGAAGCTGGTCTGGCACTGTTGCCTGGATGCACACGGGCACCGGTGCAAACTGGCTCGGTGGGCTTTGGTGTTCTCCTGGCGAGCACAAACACCCTCACAAGACATCATATCAGACAAGGCTACTCTGTGACCACAATGGATAAAGACAACAATAATACCACTCATTATCATGCCTGAAGACAGACAAAACATGTACATTGTGCAGTTCACAAAAAACAGACATCCCCCCACCCTGGCTGACACGAGTGACTGAGATTCTTTACCAGTTAGTTTAGCCTTGGTCTAGTCTTCTGTCCTCCAGAGAAGATTCATTAAGATACTCAGTCGTAGAATTACCACCACTTTCTGACAGCATCCAATCCAGGCAAAACCTGTCTCCCCAAATTACCTAACCAAATACCAAATTCTATAAGTCTTGTCTAACACCCTCCTATTACAACACCCGTAATTCTCAACAGTGTGCGTTCTCCCTCACCCCCACAAGCAATAAGCACAACTTGTTCAAATGCAGATCCTTGCTCTCGGTGGTCTTTGGCTGGGGGGCACTGATACCATGAAATATTAGTCAGTGGGTCTGAGAGTTGTGAAATCGTAGCTTGAAAGAAAAATGCTAACTATGTAAATGTAATGACTATCTTTGGTAGATTATGTTAATCTCTGGGTTCCACCATTTCCTCACAGTCAAAGAGAAGAAAAGATAAAAAGGAATGGAAACAGTTTTCATCCTTAAAAATAACAGAGTGCCCTGGTAGAAAAATGGGCAAAAGATATGAAGTCACAGTTCACTGGAAAGAAACACAAATGACACCCTTAGGAATAGATCCTCAACCTTGCTAGTAATAAGAGAAGCACTCATTACGCTGAGGCACCATTTCTCATCAATTTATGCCAAGGCACCATTTCTCATCAATTAGATTAGCAGAAATAACAAAAGTTTGACAATGCAGAGGGAGTACGCATTCTCATGCAATGCTGGTGGGAAGGAAAATGATACGGTCCCTACAGAGAGAAATTTGGCAAGAGCTGAAAAATTGTATATGCATTGCCTCTTTGAATCATCAATTCCACATTGTAACAAATATACACTGACAAAAACACAAAATGACATATTCACAAGATTATTTACTTAGTACCCTTATACCAGAGAAGACTGTTTACAAGCCACAAGTCCATCAACAGGGAGTGAGGTGGGATAAACTTGGGTACAAGAGGATACTGTGTAGCTGTAAAAGGGGTAGGGAATATCCCCACAGCCTGAAGTGATTCGCAGGATAGACTGTTAGGTGAAAAACAACAAAAGCTACAGAACAACATTCCTAGTATGCTATCCTTCATGGCTGAAAGAAGAGGGGAACCAAAGGGGACCTGGGGAAAGGGCCAGGATAGAACCTGGATCTCACTGAGCACTCCTACGAAAGAGTTTTGGCTCTGAATCTATATACTGTTTTATAAATTTTAAAAAGCAAAATTTATCTTTTTAAGATTTATTTATTTATTTGAGAGAAAGAGAGAGCATGGGGGGGGAACAAAGAGTGGAGGCCAAGCAATTCCCCACTGAGCAGGGGCCCCCCCACGTGGGGCCCAATCCCAGGACCCCAAGATCGTGACCTATGCCGAAGGCTGATGTTTAACCAACTGAGCCACCGAGGGGCCCCTAAAAAGCAAAATTTATTTTAAAATAAAGGGGTAGCTTGAAAAACTGAATATAAGCCCAAAAGAATATCCAGCTGCTATCCTATTCGCACAGAGAAGAATTCATATAATAACACCCAAACACAGTATTTTGATAGTGTATCCTTAATGTGATATATCCTAAGGCCAAAAACATCTTAAAGTAATCCAGACTTGCTGTCTCTATCTTTTGCTAATTATAACATCATATTTTAAAGTATGCACACACACACACGGAGGATAAAAATAAATAATAATTAGGTGAACAACATTAGGAAAAAGGCTTTCAGCATAAGAAACAAAGATATACTGGTATTTAAAGTGTTACCTAGGGGCACCTCGGTGGCTCAGTCAGTGAAGTGTCTGCCTTTGGCTCAGGTCATGATCCTGGGTTCCTAGGATAGAGGCCCAGGTCAGGCTCTCTGCTCAGCAGGGAATCTGCTTCTCTCTCTCCCCCTGCCTGACGCTCCCCTTGCTTGTCCACTCTCTCTCTCTGTCAAAAAAATAAATAAAATCTTTTAAAAAGTACTACCCAAATTTTGTGTTTACCCACATTTATTTCCTTATAATAATTTCCTAGAAGTAAAATTACTACATACACAATATTTTGGTTTTTAAAAATATATTTACAAAGTAACCTACAGAAAGTTTGCAACACATTTAAATATGATACTATTTCTCATGATGTTAATAATTATAATATAAAATAACAAAATATATTAGGATGTCTGGGTGGCTCAGTGGGTGAAAACCTCTGCCTTCAACTCAGGTCATGATCCCAGAGTCCGGGATCAAGCCCCGCATCCGGCCCTCTGCTCGGCAGGGAGCCTGCTTCCCCCTCTCTGCCTGCCTCTCTGCCTACTTGTGATCTCTCTCTCTGCCAAAGAAATAAATAAAATCTTCAAAAATATATAGTATATTTATACAATAATAACTTACCCTTTCCTAGTGGTTTCTAACGTGATTTTTGGAAGACAGTAGCTTGTTGCTGTTTTAGTTTTACTTCTTAGATTGCTAGTGAAGTGGAAAGGTCCTCACACCTGCTTAGCCACCCAATATCCTGTATGTGTGAGAACTGTCTGTTCATATCCTTTGTCCAATTTTCCCTTCCACGTGTGTTGACCTTCTACTTATTTTATCAATCTTATTACATACGTGGCCTTTACTATAAGCTGCCATGGATGCTTTTAAAAAGCAGGCAGTCTAGGAACAATAAATAAATGAGGAAAAACAATGTCATTAAATAAATTTCTTGAAAGACCATTATGTATGAGGGACTGTGATGGGGTTTGGAGGCCCCAGAGATGGCCTGAGTGGGGTCATGTCCTCAAGGAATCACCTCCTGTGGTCCAGAAAGGGAGATGACATGTGTACATACAAACGAAATCACAAGAAGAAAGAAAGAACGGTCTCAAGAAAGAGATAATAACCTCTGTATAAATGCAGAGAAGGCAGAGACCATCTTACCCTGGGAGAATAAAGCACAGGCTTGGTGGAGAAGGCTGGCAGTTCATCTTTGCTGTGGAGAATGAATACAATTCTGATATGTGGATACTGTGGGAAAGGGACTTCTTGCAGCATCGACACATGAATAAAACCCGAGGTCAAACATGGAGTATGATTAAAGAGGAGAAAATATTTCCATTTGGCTGTTGTAAAAATGGGAAAAGTGAATTATGTAAATTAAGGCTGCAGTTTTCCATTGAACCCAGATTATTTAAACTCCTGAAGCACAGAATGCAGGATTTGGAGTCTCTTCTATCTCAACAATCAGTAAGTCTTTGAAGGGGAATTGCTGTAACCAGCACTGAACTTCTGAAGGATGAAGCTAGAACATGTGTAAGGGTTGAGGGTGGGACACCCGGACAGGGGATACTGTGATGGGAAGGTACTTCAACAGCCAGGTCAGAGGTGGTAGGGACCAGATCTGGGATGCCAGCATGGAAAAAGGAAACAAAGAGAAGGGAAAAGAAATGACATCTACAGGACATGGCAAAAGATGAATGGGTAAAACAAGTTTTTAGAAGAGATGGCCAATGGTTTGATTAATGGTGAGCATGGAGGGGTTAGCCTAATATAGAAGAAAGGACACATGTTTTTCTGAGGTGTGAAGGAGGTGAGCTTGCATGGGGATGAAAAGAAAATGGAGAACACAGAAGATGGAAGAATTCAGATGGTCTCAAGTTCTCATATCGTAATTTAGTAACATAGAAGGTAAGACATGTGTTCCAAAAAGAAGTGGGGGGCAGTCAAGTGGGAGTTTGAGAAGGATGGCGGTTTGGGGAATATATTCTGTGGTGTCCAGGATCACCGTAGATGATGGAGCTCTACTGCATAAGTTTGGGTTGATGTCAGACCTCCTAGATGTACAACTTGCTCTGAAAAATGCAGGGACAGAGCTAAAAAGTGATGTGGGATTGATCAGTGGATTGCTGGAGGAACAATGCATTCATCCACTCAACAAACATTGACAAGGTCTCCTATAAATGCTAACACCTTCCTGCCAGCTGTATATGCCAGGCTGAGGACTCAGTGGCACATCAGATATACATATTCTCTACACTCATGGGTGTGGTCCATCCAGGAAAGTACAAGAAGGGAAAGGAATCAGAAATGCCATGGAGACCACATTTGAATGGTTGACAAAGGCTCTAGTGGTAAGCTAGCAGGAATGAAGGGTGTCTGGTGTGTTGAGTCAAGGGATAGTGAGGCAGCTAAAACAGGGTTAGGAAGATGACTGCCATGTTTACACTGCACAGCAGAGCTCACCCAAAGAGGTGAGAAAGGTTGGAATCCATCCTGTCACCCTTAATCAAGCACTGAGCCCATCACTCTGACTATGCAGAAGGAGAATCGTTTTAACAAGTTGCCTGTCCAAAGAAGACATCTTTTTCTAATTTACACTAGATTGCTCTATAGGTTGATCTGAAGGTCACAGTAAGGAACCAGGGTTACCTGAGAAAGAATATAGGGGCATGGGGCTGGGGAGAATGTCACCTTTCAAGATTTGGGGAGTAGAGCAAACTCAACAGAACTGAAGAGTATTTGAAGAAGGAAGCAGGGAAGAAAATGAAATTAGGAGCAAAGGACTTGTAATAAGAACCAGAGGTTCAGTTAACATACTAGGGGGAAAGGAGCCCTGGGTGGCTCAGTTGGTTAAGTGGCTGCCTTCAGCTCAGGTCATGATCCCGGGGTCCTGGGATCGAGTCCTGTGTGGGTTCCCTGCTCAGCAGAGAGCCTGCTTCTCCCTCTCCCTCTGCCTGTCACTCTTCCTACGTGTGCTCTCTCTCCGTCAAATAAATTAATTTTTTAAAAAATGTATTAGTGGGACAGAAGGAAGAAAGAATGGAGGGAGATAGAATAGACCTATGTAAAGAACCCATGTTCATCCTCACTTGGTGAGCACGGCTGTTTTCCATCATGTCACATTGCAGAATGCCTCTGATGGCATAGAGCTTGCTTCTGGGGTGTTCGTCCCCCTTTCTGACAGCCTCAGCTCTGTTTTAACTACAAAGGGTAAATCTTATTAAGCATTTGGCTCAGATCACCCAAAGCAGTAAAGCAAGTAGCTTTCTTGTGTCATTTCTTTTTTATTTGTGTGTGTCATTAACATTAAACACATGATGTTGCAACAACAAAATAATTGACGACTTAATGGGCTGAATTTAAATTCAAGTAATATTTCCATTCATCTAAAAACTATCCCTTAAAAGTCTGTAAAGTTAATTTATTGAAAAAATTTCGACATAACTATCATGAAGTCTCCTCTGAATAATAATGCCATAGATTTTGTGTCTTTTTTTTTCCGTTTTAGATCAACTCATCCCTTCTTCCTGTGAATCTGTTGCCAAAGTTGTGACCCAAAACCTCAAAACATGAGGTTTTACAAAGTGTGTCTCCAAAACCTAAAAAATCCACAGGAGCATTTAGAGAAAGACAGAACACCAGGGAGACATGCAACACACAAGATGGTAATTGCAAGAGTTGCCAAAAGGGAAAGGCAGACATGCCCCTCTGTTGACCCTTGGAGCCAGTGTGGGTCCTCCGCACTGGAGGGGAGCCCTGTGTCCGCAATGGAGAAAGGACAAAAAATCATAGCCCTCGGCTCTGTTCATTTAAATGCTCACTAAGGCTGATCTCTCACCCAGGTTGTATTCATTTCCTGGGGCTGCTGTAACAAATCAGCACAAACATGGTGGCTTAAAAAACAGAAATTTATCTTCTCACAGTTCTGGAGGCCAGAATTCTGAAATTAAGATACCAGTAGGGTCACAGTCCCTCCAGAGGCTCTAGAGGAGGGTTTTTCTTTGCTTCTTCTAGCTTCTGGAAGCTCTAGGAGTTCCTTGGCTGGTGGCCAAATCACCCTGACTTCTGCGACCGTCATCCAATGGCCTTTTCTGTGTATGATTCTTCTGTCTCTCATAAGGACACTTGCTATTGGGTTCAGGACCCACCTAGATAATCCAGGACAGACTCATTTTTCCCCAGCTGTTGGAGATATAATGGACGCAAACATTGTGCGTGTTTAAGTTACACAACATGTTGATCTGACTTGTAAGCTGTTGATCTGATACACTTACACATCGCAAAGTGACCACTACCACAGCGCTAGCTAACACCTCCATCCCATCCCACGATTCCGTTTCTCTTTTGTAGTGAGAACACTTAAACGCTCCCAGCAACTTTCAAGGGTAAGTACGGTGCTGTTACCTATAACCACCACGCTATACATTATCCCCAGAACTTACTCATCTTATAACAAGAAGTTTATATTCTTAGACTAACGTCTCCTCTTTCCCACAACCCACCAGCCCCCGTTAACCACCACTCTACCCTCTGTTTCAATGAGTTCAGATTTTTTTAGAGTCTACCTGTTAGTGATATTAGATAGTATTCGTCTTCCTCTGCCTGACTTTACTTCACTTAGCGTAATGCCCTCAAGTTCCAACCATGTTGTCAGAAAGGACAAGATTTTTTTCTTTCTCGTGACTAAATACATAGAAACTGCATCTTCTTTACCCATTCATCTGTGCTGTTCACCCATTCATCTTGTGCTGTTTCCATGTGTTGGCTATTGTGAATAATACTGCAAAGAACATGGAGGGGTACAGATAATGACTTCATTTCCTTCAGATATCCTATGGCAGTTCTATTTTTAATTTTTTGAGGAATGTCCATACTGTTTTCCATAGCATCATACATTCCCACCAATAGTGAGAAGCATTCCCTTTTCTCCACACCACACCAACACTTGTTTTCTCTTACGTTTCTCTTATGTTAGCCATTCTAACAGGTGTGAGGTAGGCCTAATTCGGGTTTTATTTGCATTTCCTTGATGACGAGTGAGGTTGAGTACCTTTTCATGGGCCTGTTGGCCATCTGGATGTCTTCTTTGGCCAAATGTCAGTTCAGTTCTTCTGCACATTATTTAATTGGACGATTTTCTTGCTCTTGGCTTACATAGAATATTCTCACCATAAGATCCTTAACTTAATTACATGTGCAAAGATCCGTTTTCCAAATAAGGTCACTTTCACAGGTCTGGGAGTTAGGACATGGGTGTATCCTTTTGAGAACCTCCTACCCCAGGTATAGGTGACTGCTGTTTGTTCCAGATAGGATACTTTTGGCTCCAACTAACAGAAATTACAGCTCAAACTGGATTAGACAGTAAGGAGATCTATTGGCTCATATAAGGAGATACAAAGAACCCAGTATGATCCAGACAAGTAGAGAAGGAATCACAGATCCAGTGTTTTTCTCTTCTCGACCATCCTGTTGTAACATCTACTTCCTCTCAAAGCTTATTGCAAGATGCCCACTGTGGCCATCATTTCTTGTTCGTGGTCAGGAGACAAGCGCAAGAGAAAACCTCCTCCCAAACCACGGATATAGGTCTAATTTAGCCAAAGTAGATCAGCCCCCCCCCCATGGAACTGGAATAGTTCCCAGAAGAATTTTATGTCCCATTAGCTAACATAAATTCTGGAGTACAGCCTGGGATCTGGCAGTATGCTGAACATCTTCTGAATTGGATGGCTGTGTGGGAGGGAGAAGAAAACCTGAACAAAATTATGACAGAAGAAAGTTGACACTGAGCAGGAAACTATTGGTTCCAATAGAACACTTAATAGTAATGGATGTTTTAGAAGGATGATTATCCAACCTGAAACCACTAGTCCCCAGAGAAAATGTGGATCCCTCCCTGCTCCCTTATTAGGTACACGGGGTTTGAATCGAACCCCTATTGAGCTAGAAAATCTAGAGCCACTCTTAATAGTATTTGATTCATTCCTGTGGTTGATTCTGCCTCCATGAAAAGAGAAGAGATAGAAAGAACTTAGGCTGGAACAGGGATGGGGAAGTCTTCAAACACAATGCAGGCAGGTGAGGGAGCCCTCTTAGAGTCACTGATAACTGCTGCTTTTGGAGAGAACAGCGCAAGAGCCATTGGACCCTCTAGATACCATAATACCTACAGTTTACCAAATTCATGGTGTCACTCTCGGGCAGAACCTGATGAACTCTAATTCTTAATCTCTGGCCCCTCTTTTGTAAGGCTCCCTGAGGACCAACTTCCCCGGGGCAGGGACCAACTTCCCCAGCATGCTGTCGCTTTCTTTGGTTGCATAAAGCAAATGACAAGCCTTCTGCTTGCTACTGTGAATTACTCTTGCTTGTAATCTCTGTAACTGACATCCTCACCGATAGCTTTCTGGGAAAATATCCTGGGCTCCAATAAGAGCACATGTTACAATTCAAGGTTTGCTTTTCAGACATCCTGGGACTTCTGCAGGACACAATCTCAACCATTTTGTCAGAAGTTTATTAGTTTAAACATTAAGGACCACCATACCTTTGAGTCCTAGATCATCTCTCAACATCGCACTATGAATCTAGTTACAACTTTTACTTTTCTCTATGAGACTATGCTCAAAATCACAAGGAGACACAAGGTCAAGGAATGAGAGTCATCAAATTACAAAAGTAGGGTTTTTTCCCAATTCTTTTTAAAGTGGAATCTTATGTTTCTGCTTTCCCATACTTGGAAAATTCAGAGAACACACAAAAGTATAAGAGGGAATTGTGGTGTGAGTCCATCACCCATACAAAACGAACACAGATTATTAAGATTTGGGTACATATCCTTCCAATGATATTTATAATGACAGAGATCCTCTTGCACAGATGCAAAGCTAGATGTCTGAAGGACAATAGCTCGAGAGACTGATAGCTTGGTAAATTGCTCTCCTTACTTAAATATATAGTGGGAATTTTCCCATCTTTAAATTGAGAACATAGTTTCTGTTTTGAAGGAATTTTTGTAACTTTTTTAATAAAATTCCAAAGTTGGAGGAAAATGGCAAGACTAGTATTTCAAGGAATTCTTATGTGCTTTGCCCCAGATTAATCAGGTTAACCAACTCGTGTACTCTTTACCTCGAGGGGTCAAATGAGCACTCATCATTCACTATGTGCATGCTCTGTCTTCCCATATATAGGGAAGGAATATATGTAGTATACATGTTCTTCATTATATAATATAGAAAATACTGAGAATAACAGAACACTTATATACAGACCATATAACTATATGGAGAGGCTATATGTCGAATACATGCAGATATAGAGAACATTATATGTGTGTGTATATGTGCAAATATAAAGAATATTTTATACACACACACACACACACACACACATGCTTTTTTCCCAGCCATCTGAGAGTAAATTGCAAATAAGCTCCTTTATCTCCAAATACTTCAAGGTTTATTTCCTAAGAATAATAACATTCTCTTACAAAAACACATCATTATCAAAGCCCAGGAATTGAATATCGGTACACATACTATTATCTAATCCATAGTTCATTTTCAAATTCCTTCAATTATTCTAATATTGTATTCAAGCTCTTTCATTTTTCACAATCCAGAATCCAATCCAAGATCATACATTGCATGAATACTTTAGTAGAGACCTCATATCCCACCACATAAATTTCTGTATTTTATTAACCAGTTCTTAGTGTTGAATGTTTACATTTGACTTATAATTTTTCTTTTCTGTAAGAAATGCTACTGTGAATACTCTTGCTTGTAATCTTTGTCCCAACCCCCTAGAAAATGATTTTAGAATAAATTACTAGGTTCAACCATGTAAAATCACCATTTTTATAGGTCAGAATGACAGATATTGGTTATTTCATTTGATTCGACTTTATGGAAAAGTAGAGTTACTCAGACAAAGGGAAATTATTAAGACATTTGATGAATTCTGGCAAGTGTGCACCCCGAGAGATGCCTCTGAGTTTCCATCGAACATGAGCTTGCCCAGTTCCTTCCCCCTCATCAGCATGAGCTATCGACATGCTGAAAATTTTGTGGTTTCGTGGGAAAAATTCATGTCTATGTCTTAATTTATATATTTTTCAAAAGCCAGGGTTTCTAAATGGTTAGGATCTATCGACCATTTACATTTTTTGTTTTATGAATTTACTGTTGTCCTGCCACTTTTCTGCTTGCATTTGTCATTATGGTAAAGTTGATGTTCCAAGCTCTCTGTGTTAAGGGATTAACTTGTTATCTGCTCACCCATTGTGTCATTTGGGTTTATTTTATCTACTTTCATTTTTTATGATTTTATCTACCTACAGTCAAACCCATGACTCCTCAATGATTAGAAAGTCCTTTCTTCTACCCCAGATTCCGATAAATATTTACCCACTTGTTGACTGGTGAAATGTTTTGGCCCCATGGACTTTATTGTAGGGTGTGGTCTGCATTGTGTGAAATAGGCATCTGACATTTTTTCCAATAGTTAACCATGTTGTCAGGGTGTTTACTGAGTATGTTTCCCAGTTGGTCTGAAATGTCAAACAATCTGAAATGGAAGTATTTATCCCAACATTTTAAAGTGTTAAATTCTTGTGCTGATAGTATTTTAATGTTCTCTTATATGGACCCCTGTATAGTCATTTTTAACTTATTTTCACAACTATTTTTAAAAGAAAGGCCTCATCGTTACTCTTCTTCAAAATTTATTTGGATATTTTTTTTCTCTCTTGGAACCATTTTGAATTCATTTTCTCAAGTTGCCAAATAATCCATTGTCCTTAAAACTGCACTAAATTTAGAAACTACTTTGAGGTAAGTGGGCACTTTTTACAATAGTCTGTTGCCATACAACAAAATATATGCATACTTTTTTGTTTATTCTAGTAATGTTCTGTGGCCCTTCATAAATACTATTTTAGTTCTATTCATATACCTTGTATTTATCATTAATTTATTCTAATGAGTTTTGTGATTTTAGTGCTATTATGAATAGCAAAATCATGGAACTCTGAAGATCCCTTTTTCTTTTAAAGATTTTATTTATTTATTTGAGAGAAAGAGAGAGCATGAGCAGGGCAAGCAGGGTGAGGGGCAGAGGGACAAGCAGACTCCCCGCTAACCAGGGAGCCCCATGCGGGGCTCGATCCCAGGACCCTGAGACCATGACTTGAGCTGAAGGCAGATGCCTAACCAACTGAGCCACCCAGACACTCTTTTTTTTATAGGAAGCAGATTTATTTGGAAGTTCTGGGTGAACACCAATAGGCATTACTCCTGAGACTTACTCACTAACTGGTCACCAATGGCTTCCATCTAACATCTAACATGACGGACAAAGGTCTTGTGAAAGAAAAGTGCAGTCAGCCAAGACGTTGAGTCCATGTGTGAAGCCAGAGCCTCAGGGAGGAGAGGCTACAGAATGGTCCGTTTTTACAGGTGCGCCTCAGGCGACCAGCAGAGAATGCTGTTGGCAGCCGATGCCCTTCTGACTTCCCATCTTTTCTTCTGGCATTGCAAAATCGCTGTGTAAAGCAGCAGCGCTCCTAAACACACAGAGTCAGAAAGGCAGGACCGAGAGCTCTGCCGAGCTTCCTATCAGTGAGCGGCCATTGCTCCCGCCCTTCTGTTCATTTCCCTCGCAGAAGTGGTGTTTCCAGAAAAGTCAAAGTGTTCAGAAACTTAAATACGGCAGTGTTTTGTTCTCGCAACTAGACTGCCCGGTTTCCAGGTAAGGGGCCTCGAGCAGCTTAGATCAAAGGCGGTTCCTGGGTGGCTCGGGGAGTAACAGAGCCGGGGATGCTCCGCTGGACACCTGCGGGCGGCGCGGGGGCGGCGGCAGGTCCTCGCTGCGGGTCTGAACTGGAGTCTGTCCCGGCCAGGCCCCGGCAGGGCAGCGCGGTGAGGACGCCTGAAGGTCCACAGCAGCGTGTCACGTACCCTGACTGGTCCCTGCTCTCTGTCCCTTGACACGGGGCTGCCGGGGCGCGGTCCCGACGGAAACACACCCCAGACCTCCCCTCCTCTGCCAGAGACCGAGGTGCACACGCCTACATGAGTGCCCACGTGTGGAAGCACAACCCGCACACGCGTTTAAAATATCCATGCCCCTCCAGAGCAGAGGAGCCTGTCCGTGAGCCCAAAGAGAGGGGGAGCTGCGCTCAGGGCCACACTGGCGGGGACTGAGGGCCCCCCATCCCGAGAGCAGCTAACACAGCCCCACCAACCTGTGATGGTTAATTTTGCGTGTCACCTCGACGAGGCTTCAGGGGGCCGCGCACTTGGTCAGATATTCGCCTCCATGTGTCTGTGAGGGTGTCTCTGGGTGACACCAGAATTGGAACCAGCAGAGGGAGGCGAGTGGGCGCCCCCCACCCAGCAGGTAGAGGGCCCAGCCGAATGGAATAAACATTAGGAAGGGAGAACTCTCTTTCTCTCTCCTTCTCCCTCTCTCCCCTGCTCTGTGTCCCTGCTAAACTGGGGCATCAGTTTTCTCCTGCCTTGGACTGTGGTTTACACCATCAGTGCCCGTGGCTCACAGTCCCTCGGACACAGACGGGAGTCCACAGGCTCCGCTCTCGGCTCTCAGGCCGGCACACGGGGCTGCAGGGTCTCCTGGGCCTCCAGGGTGCCCACGGCAGGACCTGGGATTTGGCTGGCAAATTGCATGATTCGATTCCCAGTAACCAATCTACGGGGCTCCATTTCTCTGGAGAACCTCCACCAATACACAACTCAAAAACCACAGCACTGTCCAAACAGAAACCTGGAAAAGGTGCATACAGGAGGAAATTCTGGAAAACACAATCTCTTGGCAGAAGTTACGCAAGGACACGGACATCCAGCTGACGACAGGAAGCCACCATGGGACCGACCAGACGGAGGCAGCTGCAGGGCCGGAAGACAGCGGAGTAAGAACCTCAGATACCTGCTCGGCCTGGGGCGGGGGGCACCTGCGACCGGAGCAGGCCCATCCCTCTAGCTTATGAGGCAAGAGTGCAGGTAAAATGAAGATCTTTACCTGCATGGACAGATACAAATTACCACAAAGAAATCCTTATATACTTCAAGAACATACTTCAAGGAGAAAAAATAAGCCCAAGCAGCAGGTGAAAGAAATCAATAGACCAGGTTGGCAAATACAATTAAATAGGGGCTAAAATGATATGTATTTTCAAAAAAATCTTAGTATCTGCATCAATTTGGAGCTAACATTCTAGAACAGAATATGGGACTCGAGGGTTGCATTTCCAAGGAGTAGTGAAGATGTTAAATGTTAAAACGTTGGTCTATTTGCGTGCGTGTGTTTTTCTGGAGAGGAGATCCACTCCTTCTCTCGGGCTCTCAAGGACGCTGAAGGAAAGGGACGAACCATTGTCCTCGTGGCTCTCAGAGCTGACACCACACGAGAGGCCCAGACTTCTCAGAGCCGCCCTCGACCCAGAAGACACTCCACACACTTTTCTCCTGGGTCTGAGCTCGGGGTCACCAAGCTGAAGGATCAGCAGCTGAGCTGAGGGGTCAGAGACAGTCCCCTCCACACCCCCCGCCTGACGCCCTGCACCTGGGACAGAGAAGGGTAATGGCCTCGATCAGTCTGTGGGACCACAGCCTGAACCCAAGCCCCCAAAGTAGCTGAAGACTTAAAAGGAAAAAAAAAAAATAGTCCAGCACAAATGGCTTCATCTACCTCCTTTCAAAAGGTAGTATGATCTTTTTTTTTTTAAAGATTTTTATTTATTTATTTGATAGACAGAGATCACAAGTAGGCAGAGAGGCAGAGAGAGAGAGGAGGAAGCAGGCTGTCCACAGATCAGAGAGCCCGATGCGGGGCTCGATCCCACGACCCTGGGATCATGACCCGAGCCGAAGGCAGCGGCTTTAACCCGCTGAGCCACCCAGGCGCCCCGATCTTTTTCTTTTTAATATAAATATTTTTGCCAGAAACAATTCTCATCTTGGAAATCCTATAGCCAAAACCTGGGTCTCCTAATCACAGTAAAACAAAAATAGATAAAGAGAAGTGGGCTGTCCCTTACTATATTTCTAATGGAAATACATTAAATTACGGAAATACATTGAAATTGTCAACATGCTAGAACCTCATCCACGTGGACCTACATTTCTCCGGTAAGAAAACAACTATGGAGAGAATTAAAACTATCCAATGACCAGTTCAATGTATTTCTCAAGGAACTGACTGCATTTTTTGTTTTCTTTTTAATGGCACCCCAAGACACAGTAAGATCGATGGTGTGGGCCACTGTCCCTCAAGCCTTCTGTCCCCTTCTCCTTCCACTGGGGCTCAGAACAGCGTCCTGGCCCTTTGGGGTGGCTCAGCCCTCTGGGAGTCCTGACACAAGAGACGCCTTCCATGTGTGTGACGGTCTGACTGGCCTCCTGTGCTCTACTGACCCACCAGGAGAAAGCAGGACCCCGGTGGGTGCTGCCTTCCTGTGGCCTGGCCCGGCCATCTGAGCATGTGGAATAAGTGTGGGCTGCTGGGGAGCAGCGTCTGGGGGGCCTCCTTATGCCCGGTCATTATGGCTGCAACCGACTAAGAAACTCATCTCGGTGCCTCTTTTGCAAATCAGAAAATTTGTCCCCATTGAAGGAATGCCTTCGCTTCTGATGTGGGCCAGAGAGAAAATCTGGACGCCATCACCTGGGTTATCTTAGTGGTACTCCCTACAAGAAACGGGAGAGCGGATTCAGAGCCTGGAAATAAATGTTTCATGATAAACAAGAACCTCTGGTAAACACC
>RCUC01147686.1:0-27756 GCA_003697995.1 Taxidea taxus jeffersonii | reverse complement strand
AAACTCTGACTGCTACAAAATTTGGTACTCAGGAACAAAAACAGAACCTTAAGGATGGGTTCTCTAAATTATCTGGAATTGCTTCTTTTAATCAATTAGATTTAAAAGCAGTAATAACATTGTTTACAGTCATAAGAGGAACACTAGTAGTTCATCACATCCAGTGGCAAACATTTAATTAAGTTTTCCTCTGTAATAAAGTGCTCATAGAAGTTATGGCTTTAGGTGATCAGGTATTTACTACCATATCAGTGGGATTAAGGAATATAATAGGATTGGTTGGTTGCTTCTAAATAGGTGGAGAGCTTGGGGAAAGAAATGATAAAATCCGTGCTTTAAATTTTTCAGTACAAGATCTACATAAGGAACCTGAAAGTCTCTGTGAGTGCTCGCCATCCTCCCAATCCTTATATTCTGTAGGTACAGGGCTGAGGTTCCTGAAATCAGACCCAAATTCTAATCCTGTAGGTAGCTGAGTTACGATATAAAATAAATTCCCAATTTCACTGGATCTCTTGGTTAAATAAAGTACTGATTGAGAAAGAGAGGGATTTTAAATATTGGAATGGAGAACTATGGGCATATTCTCATAAAGTTGGGGATCTTGAATCCTGCTGATCTTGAATCCTTGTTCTCTGCCAGTACATGCAGCCCTTATCTTCCTACCTGAGACAATTTTTTTCAATTTATAGCTCCAGATATCTGGGAACATGTGTAGAAGAGGATCATAGGGTGTAGGATCAGGGTGAAAGGTATACAAAGTTAGACCCATCTGAAACAGTTCAATAGCAGATGACTGGAAGTAGTAATGAGAAGATCGCTGCTCCTCCTATAATGGGAGGGATGGTATGTAATCAGTCAGTCATCAGGTGACTGCTGATGCTGCTGGGGACTGATACGGTGTCATATCAGCATCAACTGACTAGTTGGGAGTGGACTAGGATATTGTTTTCTACTGTTGGCAGGTTTGGTACTCAGTGGCTCTAGCCAGATCTGCTGGGGTGAATGGATGTACATGTTTCTGAGATCTTATATAACATAACTTCCATTTCTGCCACAACGGCTGCTGTTTTCATAAGCCCATTGAGCCCCTTGTTCATAAGCCAGGTTAGCAGCTGCTGCTGCCCATATCCGATTTTCACCTTCCACTTAACTGATTTGTGATTCCCATAGGTCATCTGCATCAAGGAAGATGGAGACTTCCAGGTGGCAAGTGACTGACACAGGTACACATTTCTCCAAGGCTACAGCTTGCCCTGCTGGGTTCCAGTTTGTCCTGCTCTCACCCACGCCACATGTGCTTATCTTTCCCAAATGCTTGCCCTGTCTAGCAGCGCACACGTAAACATCAGCCATGCACTAACTCTTTAATGGTTTCACAAGACTGCATAAAACGAAACCCCTATTTAAAAATCCCTCTTTCTATTCCGCTCTTAGTGGTTCTTCTTTTATGATCAAATTCTAACTGATAAAGTCTAGGGGATCTGTCCTAGAGAGCAAGAGTCAGAGACAAGAAGAGTGAAGCCGAGAAGGAGAGAGAGCAGACTGAAGAATTCATTACCTATTTGACTGCCATTAAAGGTGATTTATAGCCTGGTCCTGAGGGACTGTCACAGCCTCTGGAGCAACAACAACAACAAAAAACCCAGCGTCTCAAGAAAGAGAAGAATTTATCTGCCAGTTCCTATTTTTCAGTGGCCAGAAGTTCACCCAGTGGGGTGTTGAGGCTCCCATAAGCTGTTAATAGGGAAGTCCTGGGGAAAGACACAAGAGACCATGAGTGCACGGCTAAGGTAAGGGGCTGTCCCTGTGAGCCTGGGTGAAGTTAGTTGGAGCCCATTCAAAGCTGGTTGCTTCTGTGGTAGCTGAATAGAAGATGGGTAAGTCTGAGAAGGTCTGAAGTGGTGTCTGTGAGGTTTCTGATACTGTCCACCCCTCGCACCACCCTCATCCACTTCTGCCTACTATTTTCTCCTCCCACACTATAACATCAGCCTCCACTTTTGTGAAAACAAGTTACGCACACTTTCTTCCCAAGTAGGAAATTATAAATCCAGTCAGGTAGAAATTCCTTCAAAACTGAAATTTCTAAAAGAATAAAATAAGAAGTTTCCCTCTTGCTGCAGCTTCTCTCAAGATCATCATAGATACTCACCACCGGCCACCTCCTTCACACATTCTAAATTTCCTCACTCTCATCTGGTACATTTGCTTGTTTGGAGTGCTTGTCTGGTGTCACCTGAAACATTTCATTACTTTATGCTCGTTGGACTGGTTGCTGCAACTGTTAATTTAGTTTTCTCACTGAGAATGAAAGCGCCAGGAGACATTCAAAGAATCCACTGAGTTCTAGACTTCTGTCTTCCTGCCCTAATCAGGTTGTAGCATCTTTAGTTTCTTATGGAGATCAGAGTCAAGCTCTCTGGCCAGTGACTTTTTCCTTTGCCGTTTCCTCCAATGGCTTGAGGGGTTCGAAGTGTTCAGAAAGTTAATGGGAATTTATCGTTTTTCCTACTTGAAAATTTCCCCTCCAGGAATGTGGAAATTGAAGCCAGCAGAATTTGTTTCCAGGGATGGGAAGCACAAATTCTGCAAGTCATCCACTGTGAGTAATGGCGAGGGGGACCAATCCTTCTACCATGTGTTCGAGAGCCTTGTATTCCAGTTATTGGGACACAGCACTGCCATTTGGTGCACTGCTACATCCTGAAGGTCAGTGCCCCAACCCAGTAAGTGTTGTTCTCAAGCTGATGCATTAGCTGAGTCTCTCACAGGCTACTCCATTTTTCGCTGGTTATTTCTGGGTAAAGCAATACATGGTCAGTCTAGTGGATTCCATGGCTGTGTACACATTGTCATACTTAATTTACCATAAAATGAGCTCCATTCTTCACAGAAAGGTCCAGTTACAGAGACACCCGGTGTCTCATGGTCAAGTAGAGTTTATATTAGGTGCCAATAACTATTTTTCAAGTGGAGACTACTCTTATATGGCTGAAGGCATGTCTTTGCTCCAGAACCCAAGAAGTATGTGTTGAAACAATCCTGTTGGGACTTGTCAGTAAGCTTACACAGCATCTTTACCTATCATAGGAACATCTGGTACCATCAGACATGCTGGGTCATATGGCCAGGGGGCAGAGAAACTTGTACGTTAGCCTGGGCTTGCTTCAGAGTCCTCTTTTGATCTCAGCCCCAGTTGAAATGGCAGTCTTCTGAGTGGCTCCCAACATGAGTTAGACAAGATTCCCAATCACAGTATTTGCTGCCTCCAAAATCCAAAGAGGCCCTCTAAGAATGTGAAGTCTTTCTTGGACTTGTCATTTAGCACAAAGGGAATGCCCCACATCTCCCAGACTGCGATACCCCTAAAATCTTCACTGATGTAGCAGACTCCTAAATTTCTATGGGGTTTAACCCCCACTCTGTTAGAGCACACAGGCATCTTCTTAGGATATCAGGGGAACTTTCCTGTTCTATAGGGCAAACTGACCTGCTGTTATCAGTTTAGGGAGTGAATGTGATGATTTGTAGAATGTCAAGCTAGTCCAAGTCCCTATGGACCATATTATGACAAAAGACAACAGAATTAACATAGCCCTGGAGCAAGGCAGTGTATATTCGATCTCTTCTGTGTAAGGGTGATCTGTGTTTGATCTTTTCTACTGAAGGAGAAGAATGTTTTCACTAGATCAAAATCCACAAACTGGATGTCAGAAACTGTGTTATTTTGTTGTAGCAAAGACACCAAGTATGATCAGCTATCATTTGGTTCAGATTACCGTATCCCTTGAATAGGGATGCAGTGAAAAGTATCACCCTTGCATCTTTTAAGTCTTGGAAGACTAATCTAAAACTACTACCAGGATGTGGTATTGCTTCTGAGTTAGCCTCTTGGCCAGGGCAGGAAGCAGTTTCAGGGGATTCTGCATGTCTTTTCCTATCATGATGGCTCTTATCCCACAGCTAAGTGGACCAATGTGAGAATTATGCCACTTCTAAGTATATCTATTCTGGTTACAAAATCTGAGACAGTGTAGGTCTGTGAACCTATTAGACTCACTAAAAAACAGACATATGTTGGAATTTCATTTACCATCAGGTCTCCGTATGCCTCTACTCTAATTGGAGGGCACAATGGTGTTTTGCATCCCAAGGTGTCAATGTCAGTTCGGACTCTATCTTACAGACCTAGAAAAGTTTGGGTATTTCCTCAATACACAGTTACCCTAACATAGAGAATAAATCCTTTTTTAAAAAGATTGGTGAATGTCTACCATATATTCTTGTAATAGTTTTGCAAGATTCTCCCTTGGAAGAGCAGGATCTTTACAACCAAGGGGCTCTGTTTATAAACCAACATAAGTCTAGAAACTATAAGCACCCATGATTTTCCATGATTTTCACCATTTGTTTGATGTTTGATGACACAAGCTGAGCAACATCTAGATCAGTTATCCAGATATCTCACTCCTAGATACAAATGACCTATTACCCATTGCCACAGACCCTGTAGACCATGCCCCCGACCACTACTCCAGCCTTCTTGCCCATGATGGAATCATATCTACCTTGTCTCAGAAAGTGAAGTACATATGTGGCTTGTATCATTCTGAAAACTCACTTTTGGTCAACATAGAGGTCCCTTTTTAACTCTCCCCAGTCTTTTCTGCTATGGAATAAATGATAGAAGGTCTTGCCTTCTGTCACATGTAATGCAGTCTTTAAGAATCTAGTCATAAAGTAACTTCTATGTAATCCTTTTCAGTCTGGCAGGTGCCAATATCTTATGACAGAGGAAGACTGAAAGTCGGAGCTTTGTACATTCAGATGTTCAACATGAGGCTGCTGAGTGTTGACTACATGCTTGGTAATGAAGAAAAAGTGAGAAATATGACAGACTTTTTCTGACCCAAAGAATCTTCTCATTTCCCAGAGAGAACATGTACCTTTGGAAAAGTAACTACAAAAGACTGAACCTGACCTGGGGGTCAGGAAAGTCTTTTCTGAAGACTGATGATATCTTAGATTGGTCCCTATTGTTCAGGCACTGGTGCCTTCACAGAGGCTCCAAGGTAGGGAAAAGAGTAGCTTATCTGCAGAGATAAAAGTTCAGCTTGGTTAGGGCGTAGAGTTAATGGAAAGAAAGGGGCTGAAGATGAATAAAGTTACAGATTTTTAGTTTATTTATTTGTTTCTATACTGTAGCTGTGGAGCCCACTATTTTAAACTATTATCTTATTAAAACGAATCAACACTTGAAAGCTTGAAATTCAATTAGATGTACATTCATTGAGCAAGACGTGGTTACTTTGAATCTAACAGAAAAATTAAGACATTTTTTCATAATGTTATTAAGTCAGAAAGTGCCTTAAGGGAAAGGCACAGCTCTATGTGAACATAAGAGTAGGTGCGTGGGATTTGTTCTTGCCTTCTTTTCTTCAAGAGATATTTACCGAGTACCTTGTCTGGAGTTACAAAGATGAACAAGATAAAGTCAATCTACTGGAGGAGCCAGATGCGTACATAAATAATTAGAGTGCTGCATGTGCAAAGATAGAGCTATGCACAGGCTCTAAAGGGATAATAAAATAATTTATTGAGTGCTCATCAAACACTTTACACACATTTTCCCATTTATTTCTCACAGTAATCTTATGAGGTAGGTATTGCTAACCTCGTTTTTTGAGATAAGAAAACTAGCACTCAGAAAAGTTAAATAAATTGGAGAGGACCCAAGTTTGGAAGCTGAAGATATGGAATTCAAATCCAGTTCTTTCTGATGACAGCTCAGGCTCTTAACCACATAGTATGCTGTCCTAGTAACACATGGGTGCTCAGAGGAGGGGGTCTCATCCAAAACAAAGAAGAGGTGAGGAATGCCTCCTTGAGCTGAGAGTAGTGATTAAAAGCTATAGGGGGGCAGCGATGGGCATAAGTGGGTGCTCAGCAGAGGAACAATGTGAGTAAAGGCCCAGGAGGCGGGAAACCACCCAATGTTGGGGGACCATGGCCATTCTGTGCTGCTGGAGACTCAGCAGGAAGGCAGGAATTGGTAACAAACACGACTGGAGAAGGATTGGATTATGGAGGACATTGCATGTGTGTTAGGAAACAGAATTGGAGGAGTAAGCCACTAAGGAGATTTGCATGGAAAAATGCCAGGCTTGGGTTTATATTTTAGAGTGGCTATAATGGCAGTGGTATGGGGAATGGTGTGGAGGGAACAAGATGGGAGAAGAGAGGAGGATTTGGACTAGGATAGTGGCAGAATGGATGGGAAGAGAGGAGAAGCTTGAGAAAAGTGTGGGTGGTGGAGTTAGTGGGCTTTCCTTTGGCCGTGGGGAGTCAGCACAGGGAGAAGTCTGATTTAGCTCCTTGGTTCCTGATGTGGAAGACAGAGTAGATGGATGGTGAAGTCATTAATTAAATAGGTCTGTGGTTCAACAATGAGTCAGCATTGGAAGTGCCTATGGATTATCCAGGTGAAGTCCATCAGGAAGTTACAAATCTGAGTCAAAGTCCACAATAGACATGTAGTCTGGAGAAAAAGATTTGGGACCATAAGCCTATGGGTATAGTTAAGGCAAGAAGAGCAGGAGAGAGAGTCTCGGGCACAGAGCAGATGAAGAAAGCTGAGTGAGGGATGGCTATGGGAGAGTGGGAAGGGGTGATGAGGTGGGTGAGGGGCAGGTTGGAGGAGGCATGTGAGGAGGTTGTTAAAGAGAGGAGAAATGGACACTCTAGGCAGTGTGGAACAGAATAAAATAGGGGGAAAGGTAAGAATATTTTTAAAGAATGTAATAGATTTTTTGGGGGGGTTGGATAGTAATGGGTTTGATGTAGTTATTTGGTAACATTGGATAAGGGTTCTATATTATTGTGGTCCTTGAATCCAGCAATGAGAACCTGGGAGCAGAATGATACTGTAGAATGTTTATTTTCAAAGTGTGCAGACTGGAATAAAGGGAGGAGTTATACGTACAATGCAATATCATTCAGTCTTAGAAAGGAAGAAAAAGTCTAGCACCTGCTACAACATGGATGAATTCTGACATGATGCTAGTGAAATAAGCCAGTCACAGGACAAAAGCTGTATGATTCCACTTCCGTGAGGGACCAAGAGTTGTCAAATTCATGGGGACAGAAAGTAGAAGAGAGGCTGCCAGCAGCTGGGGGAGGGGGAGTGGGAGTTATTATCTCATGGGTATGGAGTTATGGTTCTGCAAGATGAAAAGAGCCCTGGAGATGGATGCTGGTGCCGCTTAAAAATGGTGAAGATGGTAAATTTTTATGTTTTATGTCTTTTATTGCAATTACAAACTTAAAAAGAAAAAAAAAAGAAAGGGAAGAAAATAAAAAGGAGGGGGTGGTCATGAGGAGCAGGGCTTCTTTTCGGATGCTATTTTTGATCCCAGGTGAGTCCTCATGGGACTAGAACAGGGTAGGGACCTGTGGACTGTTAGAGTTCTTCTAAAATGAAAGGGCTGTGTTTGCAGGTTGAGAGGGTCAAACATTGGCAATGTCATATGGTTCAGCCTAATAGGAAGGCAAAGGAGAGACAAATTCTTTAATGAAGTCCAAGGAAATGTACATTCTTCCTATTTAAGTTAAATTGCAAAATAGTTCCTGGGGCACTTGCTTTCAAACTAATAACCCAAATAGCAAATATTTTCCACTTTCAATCATCTTAGGTCAGTTTGAAAACAGCTTTTTTATTTTTTTATTGGAGAAACCCATACTGTCTTCACTTTGTTCAGCGTGAAGTAGAGTTGCCAAAATTGCCTTCAGTCCACATTTGTCTTTTGTGTTTCAAAGAGGAAAGTTTCCATTTCTTCATTTCATCCTGATAGCTTTCAGAGAGTTTGGGCAGTGACCAGTGCTGTTCCCGTAAGTCACTTCCATCATTTCAGCCCTACTTCTTCAGCCGGCAGGCCTCAGATGCCAAGTTTCAGCTTCCGCACTGGTCAGAATCCCACGGAGGGCTTTGGTACCAATAGCCACAGACCCTTCTCTAAGCCCAGAGGGGTTAGCTTTTTTGACAAAATAACAGAGCAAAGGGAGCGGGCTTTATTATTACCCGTAACACACCAGGATTAAAAAAAAAAATCACACAAGCACATACACAAGCGGTGCTCAAACCTTGTTGCATATGAGACTCATCCCAGGAGACTCTTAAAAAAAAAAGAAGATTCCCAGGACAGCTGGGTGGGTCAGTGGGTGAAGCGTCTACCTTTGGCTCAGGCCAGGATCCCAGGCTCCTGGGATCGAGTCCCACATCAGGCTCCCTGCTTATCGGGGAGCCTGCTTCTCCCTCTTCCTCTGCCTGCAGCCCCCCACTCCCTGCTTGTTCTCTCTCTCTGACAAATTAATTAATTAATTAAATAAAAAAAATTTCCGAGTGGGTTTCAGAGAGATTCTGATTCAGCACGTGTCGGGTGGGGTACAGGAGTCTGTTTTTAACAAAGATGTGGACAACTCTGATACATGGTGGTGACCCATGCATTCTTTTCTGAGCACTTGATAAACCAAATCAGGATTTACTTTTGCCTAATGATGATTACACTCACCCTAATAATACTGTCACTTTTAAAGTTTGTGGTCATACTAGTGCTCTGAGTACGTTTTAGCTCATCATATTTTTGAAGAACATTTTTCTAAATTTTAGGAATATTTTAGGGAAATGAACAGATAAAACCAGTACTACATAGTTTGCCCCAGGTTTTCCACTCTTCAGGGACAAGAGGCATGGCGATCACTTTCCGTGGCTGGGTTTCCATTTTCTCCAGCTCTCTAAGTATTCAAGTGTAAGAAGGAGGAGGTCAGAGCCCTAAGAAGAAAAGATAGTTGGAATGTCACTGGGCGAAAGCCACCCAGGATCGTACCAGGAATGGGGTGGAGAGGCGTGTTGTGGGCCAGATGGGGGAAATCTGAGGGAAAGTTGGGATAGGTAATTTTCAGAGTTGAAGAAGGGGGGGTACCCCTTTAAAACAGGAAGTGTTTTTGAAGAAAGGTTATGGAATGGCAGTCCGGATGCGTTAGTGGCAACCACTTTTGGTCCTAGACACCAGGGTTCCAAGGGCGTGGGAGAATGACTCATCTCTGCGGAAGCGGTGGGAAGGAATGTTGTTGCCAGGGGGACCGAGTGTCTAAGACAGAAGGATGCCAACGGAAGGTGCTGGATTTCTCCCAACATCTTTGTTGTTGGTCTGAAGAGATTTGCTCAAATAATGAAATATTGTTCGGCAATCCCACTGGGTATAAGACTAAAGCACAAGCAGCATTTTGAATGAGGATAAGGAAACCTGGATTGCATAACACAAATGTGGTCAAAGAAAATGTTCAGGAACCGCTTTTCCTTTGGGAGTGTGGTAGATATAAGAACATGCACTTCAAAGCAGGGATTAAAAGGTGGGGCACTGGGGCGCCTGGGTGGCTCAGCGGGTTAAGGCCACTGCCTTCGGCTTGGGTCGTGGTCCCAGGGTAGTGGGATCGAGCCATGTGATGGGCTCTCTGCTCTTCGGACAGCCTGCTTCCTCCTCTCTCTCTCTGCCTCTCTGCCTACTTGTGATCTCTATCAAATAAATAAATAAAATATAAAAAAAAATAAAAGGTGGGGCACTTCGGGACTAGCAAATTCCCTATTATTGATGAAAGAGTTCCAGTATTCAAATGTTGACAACTAATTGAAGTATTAATTAAAATGCACTGTAGGCCAAACCAAATGAATCTGTGGCCAGATCTGGCCCATAGGCTGCCAGGTGTGGTCCCAGCTTTGCAACCAAAGAGACCCTGGCAGGAAGATCCTCTGTGGCTAGCCATTAAACCTCTTTGACCCTCGGTTTTCCCACCATAAAATGACCAGTGGAATAATACCAAACTTCTGCTATTTTGGGGGGAAGGACTAGACCTACTCTTCATGTCATTAAATGAATGTATGTAAAGCAATTTTCCAGTGTCTGTTCCCTGCTCAGTAAATAGCTTTCAGGGTGACCAGAATCATGCATTTTTTTCAACATTTCCTCCTCAAACCTAATACACAAATATGTCATCTTAGAAATCTGAAGGATTACTGTGTCCACAGCTCTACTTCTGGTTAAGGTGTGACTGTTAGGTTAGAGAAGAAATGTGGCTTTGATAACTTCCCCCCAACTTTTTTAGGGCCTTTTCTTTAGATCCACGGGCTGTACAGTCATAAAGCAATAATGCACATATTACACACTAAGAGAAGCTGTAGAGGAGCCCTTAAACCATATTGTCAAGAGTATTTATCAAGAACTCTTTCTTTCCATGCAAGACTGTGCTCGTGACAGCGCAAAACAAATTAAACAGAGACACTTCCTTTCCTTGTGGAAGATCTTGAACATATTCCAATGGCAACAGAGATTTCACGTGCATATGAAGAGGGATGTAGTGAATGAATAAATGAATAAATGAAGCAAAATAAAAGTAAGGGAAGGAATGCCTGCATTTCTTGGTAATAGAAGAGTCTGACGCATGTCAAATCATTTTGCCTTTTTCTGTTGATCAGTGAGCTCATGAAGTCACGAGGTTGCAAAACTGAATCATCTAAAGAGATTCTTTGGTGACCTAACATGAAAGGAGTGTCTAGAGATGAGAGAGGAGGGTATTTCAAAATAGAGTTAGGATTTGAACAGAGGCCTAGAGATAGGAAAAATGATTGCTTCAAAGGATTTGGTTATGCCTGCGATGATAGGATTGTGGTGGGCAAGATGTGTGTGTGTGACCAGGTAGCGCTGGGAACTAAATGGCGTGAGACAACGCTATTTTGCTGAGGTCCCCAGACTTGGCCTTCCTCATGTGGGTTCTCCCGAAGACCTGGGAAAGTGTGCCCTCTTCTAGCCGAGCACTTGTTTACCTTGAACTTTTCAGGGTGTTTTTCAGTGAGTTTGAGTCAACCTGCTCCTCTGGGGACAGGAGCTCAGGAAAGAGACTATACGTGACTGCTTACTTCTAGAAGTATTTAAGGAGCTTTCTCTTGGACTGACCTGATGAGCCATGACCATCTTCAAGTGCCGATTTGGGGAAAGTTGGCCAGACTCCCTCCCATTTTCATCTAAATTCTCCTTGGCCTTGCCCATTTGTGTCGCTGTCTGGACTTTCTTGTCAAAATGATATTTTGTTTTTGTTATGCTAAATTTATTCTAGGCACTTCTTTTTTCTGACACTGCGTTCCATGATCAACTGGGAATTTAAAGCAAGGGGGAAGAAAGCTTAATTTCTTATAAAGTCTTTAAATCTGTCAGTTTAACTCATCAGGAATAAAGGGATAAGCTGATTTGAGTAGGGCAAAGTTTACGGCAGCCTCAGCCTATGGATTCCAAGTTCTACCAATTCTGCAGGTGATCTTTCAAAGGGAACTCACATTCAAAATTCCCTGCATCTGCTTATATATTCTTTCCAGCTAAACACTATATATTTTAGGAGATAATACTTCTTTGATGAATAATTATTCATATGTAAAGTGGAAGAATGTTTTTTTCCTCTTCTTGATTATAGATGGTACCCAAGTAGCTCCTGAATTGCTAGATAATATTTTATAGCCTGTGAAGTTAGAGAATTTAGCAAGTAGCTGCACATTTCCATTGACTTAAAGGATATTTCCAAATACGTGTGAGAAAATGAGCAAGTTGAGTGTCCTGTACATGCATTTCCATTGAAATTTATGTCAGTTCCTGGGCACAATCACATCAACCACACATATCCATAGATAGTTTACCATGTTCAGTAGCTGATTTTGGATTTAACTGCCAATTTTTACTCTATTAGTAATTCCAGACAGGGGAATAAGAGTGAAGGAGCCTGCCCAGGTCATTACTGTTGCCTATAAAAACAAATAAGATCCTTAGGGTTTAATTAGAGGACTTATAATTATACCTAAAATATGCTAGTGTTAGAATGCGAACACTGGACATCTGGAAGATGAGTCTAGATTTGGTCACTTGCCTTTCAGAATCTAAATCCATGAAATGGTGACCTTCCAAAGGAACAGTGATGTGCACACCTGGCGCTTGTGCCCAGGCAGAAATGACAATGGTGAATATGAGCTGATCTGCAAACAGAATAGTTCAGAAATGATAAATGGAAGTAGTATTTAACATCACAAGGAATCCAAGATGATGACTGGCTTCTTTGGCTCTGCCGTGAACAGAAGTCATTTAAAAGAAGAGTAGGTACATAAAAATGTGTTCTTCCTTCATAACTCCCTCCTTTTAAAAAATATATATATTTATTTGTTTTAGAGGGAGAGAGAGAGAGAAAGAAAGAGCATGGGGGAGGGGCAGAAGGATAAAGAGAGAGAAAGAATCTTCAAGCAGAGCCCACTGTGTGTGGAACCCAACACAGGGCTTGATCTCATGACCTTGAGATCATGATCTGAGCTGAAACCAAGAGTCAGCTGCTCAATTAAGCCACCCAGGCACCCCTTCATAAAATCTTTTTAACATGTGGCCTCTGGAACTCACAGCCACACAGGATGCTTGCTGGTGTCAGAGTCTTTTAGGAAGAGCATGACTGAAGGACAACCTCTGGTTATGTAGGCTAAATGGAAAGGGTATGGAAAGGAGAGCATACAGCGCAAGGTATAGAACAGCTTTGACAGAGAGCAACAGCCCTCTTCTCTCCCACCCGTGCCAAACAGTATTATAGACATATATGTGTGTGTCATATAGACATATATGTGTATGTACATATGCATAAATGTGTATTCATATTCCATATATAGTCTATCCTCATAAATGTGTTAGAAATGCTAATAAGAGAAAGATAGGACACTTGTTTCCATTTTTTCTTCCACAGTTATGAAAAGAAGGATTTTTTTTTTTGGTTCCTTATAAGGTTTTAGGAATAACATTGAGAAAATTGCTTCTATACTTTATAACAGATTCCACCCATATAAAAACTAGGGTGTTTTTTTGTGTGTGTGTGTGTGTGTGGTTTAGGAATAAAATTTCAGGCTTCTTGGCATAGTTTTTATTCCTTTTCTTCCTCCATAAAAAGATCATTTCAATGTTTCCAAGTTACAAGGAGTCCACTCTACATGGTACAGCAAAATTTAAATTATACGATTTAGATTACTCTAGAGTAAAACTCCTTAAAGACAGAGAGCACAGTTTAAGTGTATGGTCTAGAGGTAAGAGTAAATGAAGTGGAAAGTAGTAAAAGGTTGGCTTAGAAGGTTTAATACTTATGATCTTGGAGCTCTCTGCAGTTTCGTACTCGTTGGGAGACATAGATGGGACAAGTAGGCATGTCTGGAGTGAAGCAATTCATGAATACACAGCCATGAAGTGGAAAATCAGAATGAAATAAGTACAACTGTGACTAGCTTGGTCTATTAATATTTAAATATTAATATCTACTTTTCTCTGAGAGGTGTAACTGAATTTTTACTGATGAGAAGCAATGATCCTTTGGGAAGAAGGACGTATTTGCGAGCCGCATTTAAACAAGGTTTGAATGATATGTGGTTTTCTCAACTCAAAGCAACAGTCAACCAATTAAAATAAGTTCTCCACCTAAATGTGTCTTCAAACTTAAGGTCCGTTGGAAAAAATTTCCAAAATGCATTACGACTTTTGCTAGGGGTGACACCTGGTCCTATTTTCCAAAAACTTGGATTTAATATTTGAATGTAATGGTGTCTTGCATTAGTATAGAATATTTAAACTTAAAAAGAAAATATCTTAATTTGTTTATGCATAAGCCTATTAAAAATGTTTATAGGGCTCTAATTTTGTTTATTCTCTAGAATATAACCTATCTTTGAAGTGGTATACGAGTTTTTAAAAAGTCATTCCCAAGCTAAGTAATTAGACTGGAAACAAAAGCTATTCTTAGAGCACATTCCGCAAAGAAAGCTACGCACATGATGCTTTGATTCAAATAATATTCTTATAAAACTTTGTTATTGTTTGAGGCCTACATTCAGACGGGCAACTTTGTTTTTGATGATTATTCCATCCTGAAACAATTTCCCTTCTGCCCAATTAAACCAGAATTAGGAGCACATTTATATCTGATGAGGCTTAAACTTCTCAACCGCCTGCTTCAGAAGCGAAGACCTTTAGTGGTTATGCTCATTCTGTCTCTGCACAGAGGGCTCAAAAGAAAACAGAATCAATTCCCTTAAGTTTTCCTGGAAGGGGAAGGTTGTTTTTGCTGCTTTGATCGTAGCATGCTGTGCATTTTTTATTGGCTGTTGAATATAAAAAGCCATAGCCTCATCGGGTTTTTCTGCTATAATCTCATATTGTAAATCACATACGCCTTCCAATCTAAAGCTAAATGCCAAGGTCCAAAATATTATTTCAAAATTGATTTATCATCACAGTTGATAGAAAGATTTCCGGGGTGTAAGAAAACTCTCCAGTGTGCGCGTAGTATGTCACAGACCACTAAAAATACATCCATGCACTTTAGACATCAAATTCTAGGATGTAGACATATACTCATGCTATTTTAGATCCCTTCTCCTATCATTTGAAGAGGCTGTTGAAGCTAATGCAGCAGCTGCCTAGGTTATTGCTTCTATAATATAATCCATAATGCAAAAGCAGCTATTTCCCAAACATTTGAGAGCAACTCAACTTGTTTACATGTCTCTGTAAAGTAATTTTCCTATAACTTTGTGCCAATTGGTGTCAAACTATCTGGGAAAAAAATCTTCATTAAATCGAGACAACTGCACTTAGTTAAATTCTCTCTCTTACAGAGAATTGTAGGAAAATTACAGTTAGCTGATTGGAGGCCATCATCATGGAGTAAATACAGGGTTTTAGAAAATGAATGCAAACTACAAAAATGGAGTTGTATAATTAAACATCAAATAGTCCAGGTAGTAAAAGTCATAGATTAATTGTCTCTCAGTTCTAGTCAGATCCTTTAAATATTGTCTCACGACCTGAGCATTGGTTCTTTCATCAGAAGAGTGCCTATCCTTAAAGTTTGGAAATTTCAGCTCTTTTGGAGCACCCACGAGCTGTAAAAAGTAATTGGCGTCTTCTTCCAAAGTTTCGAATTTCCCTACAAAATCATAGTTGATCAAACATGGATAGCAGAGTTTGCTGACCTTCTCCCAGTGAATGTCCATTCCTATGGGACGGCGGGAATCCAGCAAATAGTGCACAAACTCTTTGAATTTGACTCCAGATCCATTGTTTAATGCTTCCTCACAGGCATTTGGCCTATATTTCTTTATAATCGCTTTCCCAAATACCGGATGATAATAGCTGTTGGGGTGTTCAAATTTGTCCCTAAATGCTGACACTAACCTTTCCATGGGATCACGAACAAAAACAGCTTTGGTGTAGGTATTCAGACGAGTGTATATCCCTCTTAAGTCGAAGCTATCTAGTTTTTTCAAATGCTTCCCGTAGTGAACAGCATCATGGGAGATGTTGTATGCAGACGAAGCCAACCCACTTAGTACCATCAGAATTCTCTTCCAGTTGGAGCAGCCAGCCTTGGGTACTTCACAATATAAGATTTTGTGTTTATCTTCCACATAGATCCTGGATACCATATGAAAAAGATGTGACTGAGGACGACTCACCCCACCATATTTCTTGCAAAACTCCTGAAGGAAAGATCTGCGTGTCTCCTGGGCCACATCTGTTTCCTTCCATTTGTTGTCTTTGACTAAACTTTTGTTTAAAGGACGGATGTCCAATGGCCACTTCATTTCGTGGAACTTCTTAAAAACAGTTCTAGTTCCTTCATGTTTTTCACTCAGCTTAATTGTTGGTGGCCCTGTGGTCTTACCTAAAGCTCCATCCTCTCCTTGTGGATGGTTGGTCTTCCTTAAGACCCTAGTTGGCCTCTCAGAGTTGAGCAGAAGATCTTCCTTTTTTCCCTTGGGAGCCTCAGATATGTGGAACTTGGGGTTCTGTTAAATGGAGAAGGAGAAAAGTTGAAAGTATATTCACAAACCTGGTTATACAAGAATCATAACATACTTGTTTTAGAATACTATCGAGGAGAGCACATTTCATGTAAGCGCCAAAACAATGGAGCAAAGCATGCTGACCATACATTTTGTAGTAAGTTTCTTCAGAGAAAATGTAACAATGAAAAATGGTATCCATGCTTCCTTCTAAACCAAAGTTTCACATTTTATATTATATATATTTGGGTTACTTACATGTTATCATTCATTTAATGTTAATGTGCTGCATTACATTAATAGATTTTTTGTGCTATATTATGAGTATTATCAGGATAAAACTACTAGTATTGTTTTGAATCTATGATCATAGTGAATCAGTTATTGTTTTTGTACTATCTTTGTTATCTATGGTTATCAATTATGTAACCTTCCAAAACACACACACACACACACACACACACACAAGGTAACCACAAGATGGAAAGGAGAGTGTCCTGAGTTTTCATCTTAATTTTGCCTGTAAACACAACAGAACATACTCCATCATCCTGTAGGTCAATGATTCTTGAGCTATTCAGGAACATATTATATTCAGCACTGATTCAGCACTAGTGCGCTGAATGTAAGTACAAAATGCAGCTGTATTTGGATCGATTTTTTTTTGTTGTTGCTTTTAGGGTATACTATAAGCACAGAAGAATTCAAAGTCATAAATTGCAACTTAAAATTGTAGCAAAGCTAACCAGAAAATCCTCAAGACCATTTCAGTTTTCCAAGCACTTGCAAAAAGAGATATCTTTTTCCTTGGAAATGTTTTATTTTATAAAATTTATTTATAATAATAACTTAATAACTATAATCATGCAATTTCATTCATGTATGAAATCTTTCCTCCTTCCCAAGTGAAGAGTGATTAGGGAATCCAGAAAAGTTTACTTGATACCTTGCTATATAAAATTGTATGAAAAGTAGAACAAGAATTTAGTTCTCTTGTCAGTGGGATGAATCAGCCTACCTACCATCTACTGTTCATCTGACTACATCTTTCCTATGGTTCTGGCAATGAATGACTACATAAGGGAAGACATGGAAAATGGGATTTACAAGGTGCTATCATCTCTTAGGGATAAAAATTTTAAGGACTTTCACCTTTACTCTGGGCAAACTAGGGAGATTTTGAAGGGCTCTGAGCAGAGAAGTAACATGCTCTCACTTAGACTTGATAAGGATGGTTGAGGAGAAGACTGGCCTGGATATATACATATAGAATTGTCATGTTGTTGGAAAACTAATGAATAAATAATGTGCTGTGGGAGTAATGCATGGGGCTACCAGCCCAGTGGTGAAGGGAGTGGTGGAGAAAGTCTCTTTCTAGACTTGTTCTAGCAAATTGAACAAAAGAGCAGAGAAATAAAGTCCTGTGGATGGGAACCACCTCCAGGTATCATTGTCCTTCTATTAGCTGAGCTTTAAGTGGGGTGGGGTGGGGGTGGGAACTGCTTCTTTCTGGTGCAAGAAGATTGTGTGAATAACCCCTCATTATCATATACCAACTTGGTAGCCACATAAAACAGCTGCCCAACTCTTCCTTACAACTGAGCCAAATGTTTGGAGTCCCAACTTTAAAACTGTTTGTATTCTGTCTTCTCAGAGACTGCCAAAATGATGTCAAAACCCTGAATCCATCTTTACTCTTATCAATGACCTGAAGGCCATAAAGTTTTCACAGATGATATAAAATTTGACTTGAGCTTTGAAAGATCATGGAGTTATTGGTTGACTGCATGGAAAGTACTTAGCATAAGCCTGATATAAAAGTGTCAGTGTATTTCTGCTGTTACTTCTTCTACTACTACAACTATAAATAATAATTGCTATTGTTATTATTTTATAGCAGTAGTAATAATGTTTTTTCCCAGTGACCTAGTAAATTTCAAGATTTCCCAGCTGTCCATTATTACCCAGACTATAATTTGTGTGTCTCTACATGTACCCTAATTAGTTCTCTCCCTGCCCCACTGACAAGAACAAAAATGAAATCAGCCTTCCCCTGTGCCCTCTGGACTTTCTGCTTGTGGTCATCAAATTCCCTTTTAATCTCCAGAGACTTCTGGAATGTTTGTTTCCCATGACTTTCTCTACATGAAACCTGGCTGGCCCCCAAGACTCTGCTTCCCTTGTACTTTCTCAAGTAGACACAACTTTATTTCCTTGAGCCACTTGTCCCTCAGGCCAGAAGGGAAGGGAATGATTTCCTTGGACTTTACTGCTGCTTCCAGAACATGTCCACAAGCAAAAGCTTCTGCTTCTGTGAAATGCATGTGTCCTGTTGTACTTCCCTTCCCCCTCCTTACACAGGCAGCTGCCTTTGCCCCGATCTTGCTGTTTCATGCACTGAAGGGAGGTCCTAGCTTAGACTTTACTTCTCATCCCCGTTCTTGTCACTGTTTGTGATGACTCTGACATCCAATGAACCCTCAGCCCCTTGACCACCTCGCCTTTTTTTTTTTTTTTTAGATTTTATTTATTAGTGAGAGAGAGTGCGAGAGCAAGCGAGTAAGCTTGGGCAGGGGGAGGGGCAGAGGGAGAAGCAGACTCCTTGCTGAGTAGGGAGCCCAACGTGGGGCTCGATCCCAGGACCCTGGGACCATGACCTGAGCTGAAGGCAGATGCTTAACCAACTGAGCCACCCAGGTGTCCCAACCACTTCACTCTTAACTGAAGTGTTCTTCATTGCACATGGACCTTGCCACCACCAGAGCCTGCGCCACTTCCATCATCTCTCTGACCACCATCTCCTAACCTTCCAGGTCATCACTACTTCCAGTTTTGCAATTCTCTGACTACTTCTCACTATGTTAATCAAGCTCTTAGAAGCCAGCACACCTGGTTCTTCTCTTCGCTCTCAGAAAGTCACCTCTGTGGGTAGATGTTCCCTGTCCACCTTCTCTAAATTATCTTCTCCTCTGAGATTCTCTCCTATATAAGGTTCCCCAATAAGAACCCTGGTTATTTTCCTCATTGTATTTATTGCAACATGAAATGATTTCATTTACTTACTTGTATGTTGTCTCCTCCTTTTCCCACCTTTATTGCACTAGAGTATGACTGTAGATGTCTTATCTTTTTTGTTCTCTTTTGGATCTCTGGTACCTAGCAGGTTGCCCGACACATCGAAAATGATCAATAAATAATTATCCAATGAGTAAATGTGATTCTCTAAAACTAGAGGTGGATTCTTTATTTCACAAGTTTCAATGTGAAAATGTGATTTTTTAAAGCCAGAGGTGGATTCTTTATTTCACAAGATACAGTAAAAAAATGAATCTGTACATCTATTAATAGGATTTATTTACACAATTATACTACACTTCCACCAGCCTTTATACCATATTCAGTTAAATAAAAAATAAATTTACAAAAAAGTCTACCAGGGTGTTCTTGCCAATGCCAGCTTCTGGTCTTTGTAAACTTCTCTTAAACATTGATAGTGGTTATACCTTGACTGTATCATGATTATGATTTCTTCTTCTTTTTAAATCAATTAATTAATGGATTAATTTCCCCCTTCTTCTTTTTAAATAAAAGAGACTGGTGTCAGTTTTTTTGTTATTCTAAATAGGAAAACAGTGTGGTACAATGACACACTGCACATAACAAAGACGTCCTTCTCATGTACACAAAGTGAGAGTTGTGCTTGCACAGTCACTTGAAAATACAAATCATTTTACTTGAGATATTTTTTTTTAAGATTTTATTTATTTATTTGACAGACAGATTGCAAGTAGGCAGAGAGGCAGGCAGAGAGAGAGGAAGGGAAGCAGGCTCCCCGCTGAGCAGAGAGCCCGATGCGGGGCTCCATCCCAGGACCCTGGGATCATGACCTGAGCCGCCGAAGGCAGAGGCTTTTTTTTTTTTTTAAAGATTTTATTTATTTATTTGACAGAGAGAGATCACAAGTTGGCAGAGAGAAAGGAGGAAACAGGCTCCCTGCTGAGCAGAGAGCCCGATGTGGGGCTCGATCCCAGGACCCTGGAATCATGACCCGAGCTGAAGGCAGAGGCTTAACCCACTGAGCCACCCAGGTGCCCCCGAAGGCAGAGGCTTTAACCCACTGAGCCACCCAGGCACCCCTACTTGGGATATTTTAGATAGTCTTGAAATACCAAGTGGAAGGAGAAAGTCACCTTTTCGATGACTACTACATGTTTAAAAATCAGGCAGTGCCTCAGACAATATGATATTCAGAAATTTTACATTTTCATCTATATTGGAGAGCAATGACAGAGGACAAAGACTTTCATGAAAATAGAAGTTTCTTTTGCTTTATTTCTTACAGTAAATGTGATTTTAATTTAGTAATGGGCTTCCACACAATTGTTTTATAACCTTGTTGAAGAAACAGTATTAATTGAAAGGTCAAAGTTAACTTGGATAAATACTTTACCAATTCTTGTCAAGGTGTTGAAAATCTGTATTCAAACAAATCTTTGGCAGAAAAGAACACAAATAAAATAGGTACACACAGCCCCGCTCATGAAGTAGGCACAGAGGGCTTGGAGTCCTACCTGCCTGGCAAATCAGATTGGTTCAAAGTCACTCCCCACTGCCTGGGAACATCTGGAGGCTCGCCAGCAATCCTCCAGCCTCACTGTGGACACCTGGAAGCCGAATGTCTGGGAGTGGGGCTCCCGACTAACTTAAACAAGCTCTCTGGGCACTCTGCAGGCAGTAATGGCATTTGAGGGACTGACCACTCAACAGAGTATTGCAAATGAAAGTAAAAAAATAATAGTTCATCTCATACCATCCAGGAGAGAAAGACATCCGATATGGTGGGCGGAATATTTTAGTTAAGTAGAGACAAACAGTCCTCTATGGGTAGGGATGTTACATCAGCCCTCACACAGACCTGATGGAAGTCCCTGTTCCCTAAGCTGCCTGCTAATGACTAGTTTGGCTACGGAGATAACTGCAGGAGGGAGTTTCATTGTTCATCAATGAGACTTCAATCTCCTGTTAGTTTATTGAGTATTAATTAGTTTCCTCACCTTTAAATCAAGGGATGGGCTAAGGTTAATTCTAAGTATTGACACCCCAGGAGACTTCTTGTTGGAAGGCCATTAGATCTCCTAGTGCCCCTCATCTCACCATCACCTTACCTTATGAAAACCATTACTAGGGAGCGGTGGCCTCCCTCTCCACCCCCATCCCCACTCCATTTCCTTCAATCACAGCAAAGGCTTTCCATGACTGAGGGGTTTGGATTACTAAAACTGAAATTAATGGTGTTTTATTTTATTACTATTTTTTATTAAGTTTTTTTAAAAAAGATTTTATTTATTTATTTGTTAGAGAGAGGGAGAGAGAGTGAGCACAGGCAGACAGAGAGGCAGGCAGAGGCAGAGGGAGGAGCAGGCTGCCTGCCGAGCAAGGAGCCCAATGTGGGACTCCATCCCAGGATGCTGGGATCATGACCTGAGCCGAAGGCAGCCTCTCAACCAACTGAGCCACACAGGCGTCCCTTTTATTAAGTTTTTAAATTTTAATTCCAGTACAGTTAACATACAGTGTCATATTAATTTCAGGTATACAATATAGTAATTGAACAATTCTATATGTTACTCAGTGTTCATATGATAAGTATACACTTAATCCCCATCATGTATTTCATCCATCCCCCACCCATCTCCTTTCTGGGAACCTTCAGTGTATTTTCTATAGTTAAGAGTCCATTTTTTGGTTTGTCTCTCCCCCATCCTTTGTTCATTTGTTTTGTTTGAATGAAATTCACAAATGAATGAAATCATAGGGTATTTGTCTTTCTCTGACTGACTTATCTCACTTAGCCTCATGCCCCCTAGATCTATTAATGTCGTTGCAAATGGCAAGATTTCATTCTTTTTTATGGCTGAGTAATATTCCATTGTGTGTGTGTGTGTGTGTGTGTGTGTGTGTGTTGTGTATATATACACACACACCACATACACCACATCTATATCTATTCATCAGTCAATGGACACTGGGGCCATTTCCATAATTTGCCTATGAGATGATGTTGTTTTAAATTTGAAGCTTATACTAGTGAATTTTCACCACCATCATCACCACGCTGTTAACAATAACAATAGTAATAAAAAGAGTAGAGTCTTACATCCCCATTTTCCTTCAGGACACCTTATTCTGCTTGTCCCCAAGGCAAATGTCTATAAAGCCAAATGTATGCTGTTGCTTCTCAAAGTGGCTCCTCCTGCGCTTTTTTCTATTTCTGAAATGGTTCTACTACATCCTGGCCACCCACTCACAAAATCTGAGAGATGCTTTAACAATCAGAAAGTAAATTGGTTAATTTACATCTCATAATGCCTCTTAAAATTCTTTTTCATTTATTATCACTTAATTGGATATTCTTTAGTATCCTAATCTGTCTCCCTGAAAATTATTGCCAAATAAGTCTTCCTAAAACATCTTACTTTTCATCCCTTAAAATCTGGAACTGGCTCAACTATATATAAACCCGAGTCCTGATTCCTCAGCTGGCATCGGCAGTCTGTTGCCACTGGGCTGGTCACTTTGTGCTCTGCTCTGGTCTTGACGTGTACAATCTTCTACTTGCTTCCCCTGGGCTCTCATCACCCTCCACTCATGTTCTCCCCCTTGCATGGGAGTTTCCAAATCTCCTAGGCTGATAGAAAATCCTGTTCACCCCCTGAAAACCATCCATGACTCAAGTAAGGGATTCTGCTCTCTTTAAAACATTAGCATTTCGTCTGCACCACCTGTGAAAAAAGTGATTTTATTCTAGCTTACATCGTTATTTGATTTTCTCATTGGGAAAACTCTTTTAGCCACAGCTACATTGTACATGAAGGCAGAAGGCTATAGTTTTCCATAAATACCTTTGAAGAATGGATATGCTTGACAAGTCAGGTGAAAGATCGCTACAGGTGAAAAAAATGAGTATTCAAAGAAATCTAATGGAAAAAAATTGTGGACTATTCATGAACTCTGCAGTAAATCTGAAAGCTTTGTTCTTAGTCCTTAAGGCCTCTGTTTCCATATGCCTCATCTGTACATTGACATTAATTGCTCTTTCTTCCTCTGAACTCGTTGAGGGTCTACCACACACACAGCACAGGGTCGGATGCCCAGGATGGTGGCCTGTGTAAGACAAATGTGATCCTTGCCCACACGGAGCTGATATTCTTAAAGGGGAAAAGACCCTAGGCAAAAAATCACACAATTAATTACTTTATCATTACAGTGGCAAAGGCTCAGCAGCATTCTAATGGAGGTTGGGGGAGCAGAAGTGGGACAGCAGGGTATAAAGGCAAGTCTGACCTGGTTGAGTGTTCAGTCTTTTGTTGAGCACCTTTTATTTTACCCTGGTTAGTTGTTATAGTTGGTTGTTTAGGTCACTGTCACTCCCATTTATTTTAAACTTATTAAAGGTCAGTGTATATGTCTGTGGAACCTCCACTAGCATCTAGAATAGTCTCTTGAATAAACCAATGTTTTGTATTTAATTGAAGTAAAGAGCATTATCATTTCCATACTTCCCTTTATTTGGGTGATTAACTCATATTGGCTTTTTGAGGTTGACAAGTACTGTACTTCTGTAAAACTTGATCTACTAATGTGCTATTATGTAACTGAAGGACTTGGATCATTCATCTCTCACACATATATTGAACTACTACTATATACTGTATTTGGCATTGTAGAAACAAAGATAAAATAGATAAATTTTACAGCCCCCTGAGGAGGTCAAAGTTGAACTGGATTGGTAAAAAAGGAGTTTACGAAAAAATGTGATAATTGCTATACTAAAAGAATACATGGGATATTGGGGAACAGAGACAAGAGTACTTAGTTTGTCTGAAGAAATTTTGTGGGGGAAAATTTCACAGAGAAGTGAAGCCTGGGTGAATCTGGGAGGATACTGGGGAGTTGGTAGGTCAACAAGTTGGTAGATCAACAAGAGATGGGAAAGACTCTCCAAGCTGATAATGAGAAGACACTTGGGATGATGAGATGCGGATAAGAGGGAGAGGCAGCTGAGGTTGGGATTGACTCTTCACACCCATATAAAGAGTATAGACTTTGCCATATAGATGACAGGGATTTTCCATAAGGCAGGGACTTAGAATGAACATTCTAGCCGCAGTGGGGAGGTGCAGCTGGGGGTAAGCAGATCTAGATGTAGAAGACAAGTGTGACAGCCCATTAGGAATTCTTAGGACAAGAACCAAGACAATGAGGTAAGAATGTAGAAAAAGGGAATTATTTGAAGTAAATTTAAGAAATTGATCAGACTGTAAGAGTGGGGGAAAAGAAGTGTAAGGAATGCCTCCCCATATCCCAGAGAGGGAGAAGAAGGTACCATGGGAGGCTATAGGGTGGGTGTAAGTATTCACTATCTTCAGTTTAAGACCTTTTGAGTTTGAGGTGTCCTAAGAGATAGGGGTATTGGTATTAGGACTCCAAAGCTGGGTATAAGGATTTGGAAGTTGTTGGCTGGGGGAGGTGCCAGCTGAATTTATGGGCCTTGAAGGCATTCCTTAGAGCTGCCATAATGATCACAACGTCGGCCGGTTTTGAGTGCCTGCCAGACCTGTAACCCACCAGCACCTATCGCTATGGTCATCTTCCATTTCCATTGTACAGATGAAGAAATGGAGCCTCAAAAACATTAAGTAACTCGATTACGGCACATAGCTTGAGAAAAAGGACATTGCATGAGCCCAGTTTTTTTTCTGAGTTCAGAGTGTCCACAGTGCCTGTGTCTTTTGTGGGGGGACCTTTGTGGTCAATTAACAGCTACCCTTGGTGGTGATAATATTGGTGATTAGATGTGCCTCTTCCTATCACTGAGTTTTGACATTTTTCTAGTTTAACGACATAACATTACTTTTAGTAATATATCTATTGTGATTTATCTTCTTACTAGGTACGAGCGAGTTAGAATTCTTCAGACCCTCCTGAAGCCCTCGTTATTCCTAGTGGTTAACAAGGGTGATGATGGCAGCGGGTGGGTTGCTGGAAATCGGGTCGGTCCTTCCTGAGGATGCAAACCAGTGTGTCTCTGTCTGGTCCCTCTTTGCCACAGCTGTTCCCCTCAACTCTCAGGCCAAGGGCTTCCAAAGCTGATTGTTTAGTTATGAGAGGGATGAAGACAGATTGCATTTCCACCAGGACACTGGGACAACAGGAGATGCATCCGGTGATGTGAGCATCTGGTCCTAATATCCAGCGCCATCAGCTCCGTCTCCTTCATTCTTATCCCCCGCTCTTCCATCTTTAGTTATACATTGAACAAATGTTTCCTGAGCACCTACTGGGTGCCAGGCACAGGGCTACATTTTGGAGGTAGAGCTAGCAAGTCATAGTTGGTTCCTGTTCTTATGGGGCAGCCTCAGGGGTAGCGGTGGGGAGGGAGATACAGAAAAGAAAACCAAGAATTACCACACTTACAGCAGGAGGCAAGACAGGAAGGAGGTGATGGTAGGTGAGCATAAAAAAAGGGGGGGCGTTTAATCCCAGCTTGGAGGGTGGGGAGGGTTTCTTGGAGAAAGTGTGTGCCGTGCAAAATCACTTCTGTTTCCTGTCTCGGTGACTTATTTCCTCTCTCTAGAATATTCTTCTTCATTGTGTTTGCCTAGTTAAAAGGCCAGGGGAGTGGAGTAAGCTAATTTAACCACTGCATCAACCACAAAACAAGATACAGATATGTTCATTTTACAGATGAAGGCCTCGAAGCTCAGGGAGTTTACATAACCGGCCCAAGTTTACACAGCCACTGCTAAAGTCGTGCTTCCCATCTCGGTCTTACTCATCCGTGGCTTTTTTCAGCTGCATCATACATCAAACAATTTACTCCCCGTTTAATGCCCATTTAATGAATTGATGTAAGTAAAGCATAAAGCATATGTCTGTCACAAGAGGATGGTAGTTGAGAACTGGGATTTCTCAGTCACGTGGACCTGGTTTTGTGGTCCCTGTTTCTATCATTTTCTATCAGAGCAAGCCTGGTTACCCTGTTTTAGTTCTAAGCTTCAGCCTCCTTGTTACTAAAATGGGGATAATAACAGCATCTACCTTGCAGCATAGTTGAATGATAGGAAGTGTGTGTAGAGTGCTTATCGCAAAGTTTGTTTTCTATCAATATTCGGTATTTTTATTGATCTGTTCCTTAAATATTAATGAGCATCTCTATGTGACAAGCATTTTCTAGGTGAATAGGAATCCTTTTCCTCTGCTTTTTCAGTCTTTTTCTCCTCTTCTCACTTAAAACACGACAAACTTAAGGGTCTATGATAAGGGACGCCTGGTTGGCTCAGTGGGTTAAGCCTCTGCCTTTGGCTTGGGTCATGATCTTGGGGTCCTGGGATCGAGCCCCTTGTCGGGCTCTCTGCTCAGCAGGGAGCCTGCTTCCCCTTCTCTCTGTCTGCCTCTCTGCCTACTTGTGATTTTTCTCTCTGTCAAAGAAATAAAATCTTAAAAAAAAAAAGAGTCCATGATAAATGCTCAATGGGGATAAAGCTGAGTGGAAGAAAGAAGGCAGAAGGCAACTGAGAGACAGAAATGGGAAGGGAAAAAAAATAAGTGGTAGTGGCGATAAAGACAATGAAAGAAAACAGAAGAAAAGAAAGCACACTTACAGTCCCAGGAAGAAATCATGAGCACGTGAAGCTGGGGGCAGGCGGGGGGAAGAGAGAAACTAATGACTTTTGGTTCTCTCTCAGCTGCCACCTTCAAATCATTGAAGCTGCTTGAACACAAAACAACACTTTCAATACTGGGATTATTCCAACTAGTCCAACGAGCTCATTTCTATAGTCAACTTGGATGCAAGGACGGAAATTCTAATTTCATTTGCCAGTTCTTTCAAGTTTGGATTTAATTCCTCTATTTTTTCCCCTTAAAGCCAAAGAAATGTAAAAGACGAGGAGGTAGGGCGATGTCAACATCAAGGAGGAAGTTCTTATTGAGAATAGTGCTGTTCTCTGGTTTGGCGAGACCCGCGGAACCTGGAAACAGACATAACCTTGATGTATGTAAGTAGGTAAGGCTTCTGTCCAAGGAATCCATTGTGCTTTTATAGATTTATCATTTCATCTTTCTTCTAAGGTTTCTTGAGAAAAACGAGGCTACTGTTTTCAAATTTGTGGATAAATAAAACTACTTGCGTAGTAATTTGCCCAAGTTCATTCTAGGGAGTCAGTGGCGGAGTCAGGAACACAATCCAGTTCTCTACTTTCATCCTAGGAAGAATGAGCACAACACTTTGCTTTTTAAAGAAACTCAAAACTTTAATGAGGAGCTGCAGGGGGTTAACGTGAAATCCATTCCGAATGTTTGATCCTCACCATGCTGTCTCCGGGGGGTGCCCTGCACGTGTTCAGTGGGGAGGAGAGTGACAAATACAGTCAGTGATATTTGCAATGAAAGAAGGAGGAGATAAGTGGATGTTGCGCTGCAAGGATTTTGCTAGTTCACCGGAATTGTAGATATCTAATCGATTTGGAATAGGACTCTCTAATATCTCCAAGTTGGTGTTGAGTTTCCTAAAAATTACTAGTTGTCAACCCGCTGCTTATCCCCTTGCATTGAAGATGAGCAAAAACAAGAGGGTGTATACCTGAGAGGGTTCTGGAAGAGACATGGAGGATGGAGGAGACAACCTTGACTCTGATACCTTCTTCTAGACAATGCAGTTGCTAGACCATTCCTGCTCTTGCTTACAGGGGTATAATGGGGGAAGAGGGAGCCTCCTGCCCTGGGTTGGAAGCCTATGTGTGAAGTTTTCTTTCTTCTTTTCTTCCTTTCTCTCTTCCTTCTTTCTTTCC
>RCUC01147685.1:0-52643 GCA_003697995.1 Taxidea taxus jeffersonii | reverse complement strand
AAAAAAAAACCCTATGTGTATACAAAGAATAAAGTTAGATACAGTGAAGGATAAAATATGACTATAATAATAAAGGTTCAAAGAAGATTTTTTTAAAGAAAGTTATTAAGATAAACTAGTTAAAAAACATTAAAAGAGGAAAGGGTAAAAGTTAAAAAAAATTAGCAGAGGAGAAAAAAAATTTAAAAATATTAATTGATTTTGCAAGACTAAAGATTCATGGGGAGAAAGCCAAGAATTCCATGCTTTGCTTTCTTGTCCTCTGGAATTCCGCTGTTCTCCTTGTTAAGTGAACTTGGTCCTGGCTGGATTTCTTGTTGATCTTCTGGGGGAGGGGCCTGTTTTAGTGATTTTCAAGTGTCTCCACCCCAGGCGGAATTGCACCACCTTTACCAGGGGCCTGGCTAAGTAATCCTCTCAGGTTCACTTTTGGGGGCTTTTGTTCCCTGAACGCTTTCCATAGAGTTCCGGAGGATGGGAATGAAAATGGCGGCCTCCCAATCTCCCGCTCGGAGGAGCCAAGACCTCGGGGCCCCAGTCTTCAGTGCGCCTTCAGAGAAAAGCACTTAATCACTCCCGTCTCCCCAGCCTCCATCCGCGCTTTGAGAAAATCGCACGCAATCACTCCTGTCTCACTGGCCTCTGGCTGCTCTCTGAGGTCACCCAGCCTGTGACCAAGCGTCTCTGCGTCTGGCACAGAGTCCCACCTGGAGTCTCCGAACCCTGCAGATCCCTAGGCTCTCCCAGGTCGGAGTCTCCCCAGATCTTGTGGCAACCCCACGCACAGAGCACTAGCCCGTGTCACAGATCACGGTTCTAGATAACTACGAGTTGAGAGCTCACTCCTCGGCTCTGTCTCTGCAGCCGGCTTCCCTGCTCTAATACCTGTGAGCTCTGCGACACTCAGACACCCCCGATCCTTCTGTGACCCCACGGGATCTGAGTCCACACTGTCTCCGTGAGGTCTTCACCCCAGTTTAGCCTCTGGAGCGATGTCCCTCCGTGGAGCAGACTTTTAAAAGTCCTGATTTTGTGCTCCATTGTTCGGCCACTTGCCCGGAGCCAGCCCCTCCGCCCGGGGTCTATCTTCCCTTTGTGTTGGATTCACTTCTCTGCTGGTCCTACCTTTTAGAAAGTGGTTGATTTTCTGTTTCTAGAATTCTTGCTCTTCTTCTCTTCGATCTCCTGTTGGATTTGTAGGTGTTCGGAATGGTTTGATAGGCTATCTAGCTGATCTCCTGCTGCCTGATGTCATCTCAGCCTGCTACTTCTCCGCCATCTTGACTCCTTCCCCCTCTAAACTTCCTTCTTAGAACCACTTTTGCTTCAGCCCAAAGACTTTGGACCATTGTGTTTTCATTTTCATTTTTTTCCATGTACTTTTTAATTCTTCTGTTATTTCCTGCTTCACCCATTAACCCATCTATCCTCCATGTATTTCCTTTTTCCTTTTTTCCAGATTTTTTCTTATAGTTGACTTCTAGTATTGTGATCAGAAAAGATGCATGGCCTGACTTCAATCTTGAATTTGTTTTAGGCCTCTTTTGTGGGCTAATATGTCCTGGAGAATGCTCTGTTTTTGTGTTTGAGAAGAATATGCATTCTGCTGTTTTAGGATAGAATGTTCTGAATGTATCTGCTAAATCCATTTGTCATTACAGTTACTGTTTCCTTGTCGATTTTATGTTAGTATGATCTATCTATTGATGTAAGTGGGGTGTAAAAGTGCTCTACTATTACTGTATTACCATTGATTACTTACTTTATGTTTGTTATAAACTGTTTTATGTATTTGGGTGCTCCCCATCCATTTTGGATGCATAAATATTTACAATTATTATATCTTCTTGTTGGATTGTCCCCTTAATGATCATAAACTGTCCTTCTTTGTCTCTCATTAGAGTCTTTGTTTTACAGTCTAGTTTGTCCAATATAAATTTGCTGGTCTGGCTTTCTTTTGACATCCATTTGCATGATAAATGTTCTCCATTTCCTCACTTTAAATCTGCAGGTGTCTTTGGCTTTAAAGTAGTCTTTTGTAGTCAACATCTATGAGTCTTATTTTTTTAATCCATTCTGACATCCTGTGTCTTTTGATTGGAGCATTTAGTCCATTTTACTTGCCAAGCAATTATTGATAGATATGTATTCATTGGTATTTTATTACTTGTTTTTGGAAATTTTCTCAGATTGTTGTCTCTTTTATGGTTTGCTGGTTTTCTTCAATGATATATTTGGATTTCCTTTTATTTATTCCTTGCATGTTTATTAGTGGTTTTTGATTTGTGGTTACCATTAGGTTTGTATAATATATCTTCTGGATATAGCAGTCTATATTAAGTTGATGGCTAATTAAGTTTGAAACCATTCTTTTCTCTTCTTCTCATGTTTATGTATATGTTATTATATTTTATATCCTTTTTGTGTGAGTTCCTTGACTGATTTTTTACAGAAATATTCATTTTTACTGCTTTTGTGTTTCCTGCCTTTATACCATCACTTTTGGTCTCTCTTTTCCACTCAAAGAGCCTCCTTCAATATTTTCTGTAGAGTTGGTTTAGGAGTCAAAAATTCTTTTCATTTTTGCTTCTCTGGGAGACTCTATCTTTCCTTCTATTCTGAATGATAGCCTTGCTAGATAAAGTATTCTTGGCTGCAGATTTATCCCTTTCAGCACTTTTGAATATATCATGCCACTCCTTTCTGTCTTGCAAAGTTTCTGTTGAAAATTATCTTGCCAGCCTTATGGGTTTTCCTTTGTAAGTTAGTGATTATCCTTTTTTAATTATGTTCAATTAGCCAACATACAGTACATCATTAGTTTTTGATGTAGTGTTCAGTGGTTCATTAATTACATATAACACTCAGTGCTCATCACAACACGTGACCTCCTTAATGCCCATTGCCTGGTTACCCCATCTCTCTACCCCTCTCTTCTGTGAAACTCAGTTTGTTTCCCATAGTTAAGAGTCTTTCATGGTTTGTCTCCCTCTCTGATTTCTTCCCATTCAGTTTTCCCTCCCTTACCTTATGGTCCTCTGCACTATTCCTTATGTTCCACATATGAATGTAACTACATGATAATTATCTTTCTCTGATTGACTTATTTCACTTAGCATAATCCCCTCCAGTTCCACCCATGTTGATGCAAATAGTACGTATTCATCCTTTCTGATGGTTGTGTAATATTCTATTGTATATATGAACCACATCTTCTTAATCCCTTCATCTGTTGATGGACATCTAAACTCTTTCCATGGTTTGGCTATTGTGGACATTGCTGCTATGAACATTGGGGTACATGTGCCCTTTCTTTTCACTACATCTATATCTTTGGGGTAAATATCTAGTAATCCATTTGCTGGATTATAGGGTAGCTCTACTTTTTAACACCGTGAAGAACCTCCATACTGTATTCCAGAGTGGCTGCACCAGCTTGCATTTCCACCAACAGTTTAAGAGGATTCCCCTCTCTCCACATATTTGCCAACATTTGTTGTTTCCTGTCTTGTTAATTTTTACCATTCTAACTGGTATAAGGTGGTATCTCATTGGGGTTTTGATTTGTATTTCATTGGCTTCTTTTGTCTTACTGCTATTAACAAATTTTTCTTTATGACTATATCTTGTAAATTTAATTACAGTATGTCTTGGTGTGGGCTTGCTTTTGTTGATTTTGATGGGAGTTCTCTGTGCCTTCCTCATCTGGATGTCTGTTTCCTACCCCAGATTAGCAATATTTTCAGCTATTATCTCTTCAAATAAATTTTCTGCCTGCTTTTCTCTCTCCTCTTCTGGGACTCCTATAATATGAATGTTATTATGTTTGATGGAATCACTGAGTTCCCTAAGCCTATTCTCATTTTGCATAATTCTTCTTTCTCTCTTTTGGTCAGCTTCATTGCTTTCCATTACTTTGTCTTTTAGGTCAATTAATTCCTTCCTCTGCTTCTTCCAGTCTGATGTTCATTGCATCAAGTTTCTTTCTGATCTTATTTGTTGCACTCACCTTTGATTGATTCTTTTTTTAATTCTTTTGTCTCTCTGGTAAGGGTCTCACTGATATCTTTCATGCTTTTCTCAAGATCAAAGAGTATCCTTATGATTGTTTTTTTAAATTGTCCATCAGACATATTACTTATTATTATTATTATTATTATTATTTTACTTTTACTTAGATCTCTGGCTGTGGCCTTATCTTCTTTCATTTGGGATAAATTCCTCTGTCTTCTCATTCTGTCTAAGTCTCTGTCTGCTTCTCTGTGTTTGAAAAGTGAATTATGTCTGCCACTCTTGAAAGTAAAGGCCTTATGATGAAGAGGTCAGTGCTCAGGGCCTTGCACTTAAGGGAGTGCCTTTGGTGTGTGCAGTGTGCATTCTGGTGGTGTGTTCTGGAGTCTTATCCTTCAGGTCAGTCATCTGCAGAAGCTCTTCTTGCCTGCTTTGAACAGTGTTTGGTCCCTGGCCTGATTATGGTGAGTTTTAACTAAGTGAGTCCTGGTCTGCTTCTGAAATGAGACCTCTTACTACCTGCATCAGAACTGAGGCCCTGTAAAACTCTGTTTGGGAGACATGGTGTGTATAGGAGTTTGTGCTTGCCTTCTAGTGGAAGAGCCTGCTATCCTGCAAGTGAAATAGGCATGACTGTAAAGGGCCATTCTACCAGAGTGCAGGGGGTGGGGTTTAGTGTAAACAAATTAGGTAGCCAGTGTCTGTCCTGTGCTGCTCCCTGCTTGTATTTATGCTGAGGAGTATGGGAACAAGTGGTGCCATCCAGCTCCTTTGTTCCTGGAGATGCCTGTCCCTAAATGCTGACTCTCAGGGGCATGCACCAGGAAGAGCAAATTATCTCCCCACTGTGTGCTTTAGGACTCTTCAGATCACTCTTTCATCACTGAATGTTCCACAGACTATTTTCCTGCCTTGTCTCCAAGAGCAGCACAGTGCCCTCCAGGCTCTAACCCAGCCAAACTTCCTGACCTTTAAAACTCCAGGCTATAAGCCATGCTGGTCGCAAGGACTCATGAAATTCAGCTTCATTCATTTTCCAAGCCAGTGGCTATGGGTATATTTCTTGTATGTCCTCTTGTGCTTGTCTCTCTCTCTCTCTCTCTCACCTTTCTTTACGACCATGGCTCCCTCCCTCCTCAGCAGCCAGGATTAGTTTCTCCCTCAACCACATCTCTGCACTCTCTCTCTTCTTTGATGTGGTCTCTTCTCTCCCTTAGTTGTGGAGTTCTGTCAGTCTTCAGGTTGATTTCTGGGGTATTTAGGATAATTCAATAGTTATCTAGTTGTGTTTGTGGGATGAGGCAAGCCTAGGGTCCTCCTACTCCACTGCTATCTTGCTGTCTCTGCTATTTTTTCTTCAAACAAAATTTCTGCCCCATTTTCTCTCTCTTCTTGTGGGATCCCTATAATGTGAATGTTATAATATGTGAATATTATTGAGTTGCTGAGTTCCCTAAGTCTATTCTCAGTTTACATAATTTTTTTCTATTACCTGCTCATCTTAATTACTTTCCATTACTTGTCCTCCATACCACCAATTTGTTCTTCTGCATCCTCTAATTTGCCATTTATTCCATCTAGTGTGGTTTTAGTTTTGTTTATTGTATTCTTCCTCTCTGATTGGTTCTTTTTTATCTTTTTGTTAAGGGTCTCATTCATGTCTTCATCTCTTTTCTCAAGTTCAATGAATATCTTTATGAATCATTATTTGTATTGTCTATCAGGCAATATTACTTATTGGTCTCTTGCTGTGATTTTGTCCTGTTCTTTCATTTGTGATATATTCCTATCTCCTCATTTTGTCTAACTCTCAGTTTCTCTGTGTTAGGAAAGTCAGCTGTGTCTCTTGCCCTTGAAAGTAGTGACCTTATGAAAAGAAGTTCTGCCCTGCATTTGTAATGTCCCCTGTTTGCTGGAAACTGGCACTTCAGGGATGTCCCATAGTATTGCATGCAAACTGTTGTTGTGGCTAAACCACTTTTGCCTTCAGTCTAGTCATCTCTGTGGCTATCTTGCCTGTTTGTTGGCAGTGTTTGGTCCTTTTGTGGTTAGTGGTCCAGTTAGTGGACCAGTCTGGGGTTGCCTTGGGCTTTAGTTGAGTTAGAGCAGGTGTTGTCCAGAAATGCAATAGCCCCAAACTACCAGCTGCTTTCTTTGTTGTCTCCTGAGTAGCTTTTGTTGGTAGGCTAGGCCTGCAATTAGACCAGCTGTCTGCCCCCAACCGGCTCCAGGGCTGCATTCTGACTGATGTATGTGGTTATCTTTCCTTCTTCCCAGGGCAGGACTCACTTTGGTGAGGTGCTGGCTCCTGTTGGGGCTGCTGGCACACTGTCGGGCTTATGGCCCAGGTTTAAATGGGCTCTAACCAAGAGAGTATTGGAGGGGGCAGAATGTGCACACGGTAGGTGAGGTGGTGGTGTGGTGTTACAGGTCCTCTGTGGGAGAGGTCCTATAGCACCAGAACTGAGGCAGGCCTGTCTGGAAGGGGCAGATCCACAGAAGTCAGCATGAGGGGATAGCAGTGAGGTAGGCTGTGAGGGGATAGGGCACAGTGTAAGCAAGCTAGGTAGTGAATGTTGGTACTACACTGTTTCCTGCAGATGGCCCTGTTTATGTTGGTGGAGGGGGAGGGAAATTGTGTCCATGAGCTCCTTTTTTCCTAGAGGAGTCTCCAGATGACCTCTGTCCTTCTGGGATACAGTCTTTGATTCGTAAATAACTTTCTTTCCATATGCCCCGAGCATTTTTCCAACTGCTGCTTTTATATTGTATCTTCACAGGCTGTTCATTGTGCTGTCTCTTTAAGGGTAGGGACTCTTACCCTCCCATCTCTCCCAGGGTCAAACCTGCTGAGTTTTAAAATTCTAGGTTTTCAGTCCTGTTGGTTGTAAGAAATCACAATATTTCACCCCCCTGTTTTTCAAAGCCAAATGTTATGGGTATATTTTTCTTCCCCCTGTGGGCTTCCCAGTATGATCTGTTTCTCTCCCTTCTCTCCACTGGTGGGTCTTTCCTTCCCCCAGACAGTCCATGTTTTGTTTAGCTCCTCACTGCATCTCTGCCCTTTCTACACATTTTTTTTTTTGGTGGCCTCTCTTCTACATATAGTTGTAGTGTTTGTTTTGAGAGTCTTTGGGTCATTTTCTGGGGTATTTAGGATGATTTGATAGTTATCTAGTTATATCATGGGGACGGGGTGAGCTTGGGGTCCTCCTACTCTGCCATCTTCCCAGGAATCACATAGTTAGATTTTAATAGCATTGTTTTGTTTTTTGTTTTCTGTTTGTAAATGTGTTTACAGTGCAGTATATTATAGTGGTTAGGCAGAGAAGCTTTGTAGTTAGTTAGCCTGGATTAAAAATACCAGGTCTGCTACCTACTGGCTGAGAGGTCCTGGGTAGGCTACTTAACTTCTCTGTGTCTCATTGCTCTCAAATTAAATGGATCTAACGAAGGTGCTTTCTTAAAGTAATGCAAAAGCACTAACAAGTACCCAATAAATGTTATGTTAATTACATAAATAAATGTTAAATGTTAATATACAATTAATAATTAAATGTTAATATACAATTAATTAATATACAAATGATAAAATGTTAAATGTTAATATACAATAAATGTATATTATAATAAATGCTATTATACTTATTTTTGGCAAGTGATAATACTTTTCCATTGTAGTAGGAAATTAATTTTATGTTAAATCTGAGAATTAAAAAAGTGGTCAATATAGAGAAAATATTAAGTAAATACTAATATAAGTAGTTGGAGATTATAACTAAAATCTTGAAGGTGAATAAATCAACTTTGGAAAGTAGTGTGCTAGGGTATTAGTTATAAGTGAGTTAACCAGTTCTGGTCAGGCCACCAAGAGGCAGTGACTCTCAAAGCAAATGTTCTGTGAAACTTCCAAAGTTTGTGACCAGTGGACTTAATATATAGCCTGGCACTTAATAAGTACTCTATAAATATTTATTGAGTAATGAATGATTGCAGATAACTGGTACATAGACTAATAGAATTTTCTTGTCTGAAATTCAACTTTTCTATTTTACTTTTTGAAGGAAATGTGGAGCCTATTTTCAGCCACCTTGTAGCCCATCTCTAAGCAGACTAAGGGTTGAATTTTCTATTTGTTTTTTTTTTAATAATAAAATGGCAAATTTGCCCGCTGTACATTAATATTTAAAGCATATGGATTTTCTTGCAAACAATAACCGTAGAATATCTTTATGCAGGCTCTCACTAGAGAGCTTTGTCCTGAAATTGCTGGCATAATCTTAGCTGAAATCATTAAGATTTGAAGAAGATGGGGCAAAGGACATGCTTTCTGCCTTTCTATGAATTCCAAGTTCTAGTCTCAGACCAGATAAAACCAACAGATGAATATTTATCTGGATCTCATTCCTTATTATCCTGAATATATGTTTCATTGAGGTTTTGTTGTTGTTGTTATACCTCTGGAGTTAATTGGACATGGTTTTATTATAGGGAATGCTATTGAATATTTTATAAAACCATTCCCCAAAATACCATTTCACTGTGAAATATCTACTACATAAAAATTTATTATATAAATTCCCTTTAGAAGATGAATTAGCATCCTTCCTTTTATTATAAAATAAAATTCATTTGGGGGCACCTGGGTGGCTCAGTGGATTAAAGCCTCTGCCTTCAGCTCAGGTCATGATCCCAGGGTCCTGGGATCAGGCTCTCTGCTCAGCGGGGAGCCTGCTTCCTCCTCTCTCTCTGCCTGCCTCTCTGCCTATTTGTGATCTTGATCTCTCTGTGTTAAATAAATAAAATAAAATCTTTAAAAAAAAATAAAATTCATTTGGAGACTCACTGAGTTTCCCTTTTACTTTTTAAGTGATGGGAATCTTGGAACTAAAGTTAATATTCTTTTACAGAAACATAGATTAGATTTTTTTTTTACTTTATTTAAGCTTTATTTAAACATATGATGTAACCCCACCACCCTCACCCAACCCCTCTTCCCCCCACCCCCCTCAGTTTGTTTTATGACACACGATTCCTATCACTATGACTTTTATTTAAAATTTTTATTTTAATAAAATATTTCATAGGTGTCTTATTATAAGCCATCTGCATTCCTATTTGGAAGCAGAAATTACAAGGAGGCAGTTTAGGTGGTGATAAAAAATATACACGGTTAAGTTGTCTATGTTGATTGTGGCTCCTTTGTGTTCCAGCTGTGTTATTTTATCAGTCACTTAATCTTTCTGTGCCTCATTTTCTCATCAGTTGAGTGAGAATAATAGCAGACAACATCTCATGAGTTTTTTGGGATGAACTAGTATAGTGCCTGGCAAATCATAACTGAAAACAAATGCTAACTGTTTTTCATAAGCAGGAAGTGTGATAAATTAAATAAACAGTATTTAATCATTATGAAAAGTAAACTGATAAAGAACTGAAATAGTCAAAAATTAAATGTGCAATTTTTTTTTTCACTTCCAAAACCAGAGTAACAATTATTTGTAGGATTGTGATTTGCCAAAGCAGATATGCAGTAAGTGAGAGTATTTGGGGAATAATTTTCACTCAACTTTTAATTTATTCAATGTTCCAAAATGTTCATGTTTCACATGTTACTCTAGGCCCTGGTGATTCAGAAATAGAGTCCTATCCCAATGGAAATTAACATCTAGGTTTAAGAAGGTATTAAGGGAAGAAGGCCAATTTCAAGGGTAAAATAGAATCTATACCACAGAGGATGATAACATGTAATAATTACAAAGGAAAGTATTTGAGTTCTAATTTTTAAAATTGGAACATCTAGATGGCTCAGTTGGTTAAGCAACTGCCTTCGGCTCAGGTCATGATCCTGGAGACACGGGATTGAGTCCTGCATCGGGCTCCCTGCTTGGCAGGGAGACTGCTTCTCCCTCTGACACTTCCTCTTCTCATGCTCTCTCTCTCTCTCATTTTCTCACTCTCAAATAAATAAATAAAATCTTAAAAAAAAATAATTTGAAGTTAGAACATCCACGTTCAGCCAAGAGAAATAATCAGGAACCAGAATTATGCTCTTGACTTTAACAACTAAAAATCTGGGCAAAATATAGATAGGTTTATGATCTTAGACAACAGACAGCAGAGGACTGTGATCACTGAGAAAAGGGAAACAAATATCTTCAACTTATTGCCTGGAAGTAGTTTTGAGGTCACAGCCCATGTATAGGATACTACAGGAGTGTATAGTAAAGGGATCTATTTTTTTCCTCTGGGAATAATAAGAGGTCTTCTTGAGGAAGTGATATTTATTCCAAGACCTCAAATATTAATTTATTCATTGAAAAAATATTTAAACTAAGCATCTATCATGTGCATAGTTCTGGGTGTTAGGTGGCAGGCTGAACAAAACACAAGGTAGGTAACTTGTTCTCATGGACTTTTTTTTCTGGTGGATGAATAAGAGATAAGTAGGTCAGGTTGGTTAGGGATGATGAAATGTTCCAAACTAAAGAAAGAGAAGGTTCAATGATCCAGAAGTGAGAGAGATCCTAGTATGTCTAAGCAAATAAGCATTTAGTTTGATTATAATGGAAAAAGAGGTAGTTGACAGGTGAGAAGCTAGGATGACAATAGAGAGTGATGCAGGGATCAGAGAATGCAGAGGATTGTGGGTCATGTTAAGAATGATGCTTTATCCCAGCAATGATGGGAAACCACTGCTGTTTCTTTAAGCAAAGAAGAGACCGAATCAATTTTATATTATTAAAAGACCATCCTGCTCTAAGTCAAGAATGAACTGGAATGGGTAATTGGCAGGGAGGTCAGTTAGGAGATTAATGCAGATGCCCCATGAATAAATGGAGTCTCATTACAGTATGACAGTGGGAAGGAAAGAAGTAGATGAGTGAGATAGATGTCTGGAGAGCGAGGAAAGGAGAGAGCGAGAAAGAGATGATTTCCCTGTTTCTGTCTTCAGCAACTGGAAGAATGCTTTAGTCCTTTACTGAAGAGACAATTCTGAAGAAGAAATATATTTGAGGGATGGCAAGATAAGTTCAACTTTTGACATATTGCATTTGAGATGCCTATGGAATATCCACGTGGAGTTGTCAAGGTAATGAATACACATTTCTGGAGCTCAGGTTCTAGCAAGATATGGGAGGTTTATGCATGTAAATAGTAATAGAAGTCATGGATGTTTGTAAAAGTAGCCCTTTCTCCCACAATGTGCCTGAGCATTTTCTGTTTATTTTTGTTCTTGTTTACTTCTCTTTGTGTTTAGTAGTTATTTTAAGGTGTTCTACACACATCTGTTTCCTTAGTCCTTGATTTCCTCTAGAGTACTTCTTCCTTGCTTCTGATATAAACTTTTATAAATAATGCATGTACTGTGAACATTTTAAATAGACAAATCAGAAAGAATTATTCCTGTTCCAACTGGTGACTGTTAAGGACCCACATTTCTCTCTAACAGGTATATCATTCCACATTTGAGGCAGTAGATTTCTTAGAAATTACAGAAATTTTGAAGTGTTTTTTCCTTCTACCATGATGTGTATCCTGGCAAAATAAATACACATTCCCTTATTGATTTAGGCAGCCAGGAATGTAGAGCTCTGGGAAATCCCTGAAGTAATGAGCTCTGCAGTGGAAAGACCCATGTGAATCATTTTCAGGCATAAGTTGATTGAGCTTGTCCCCAAATTGGCAATGGCTTTATGGAGCAAACATCTGTGGCCTGGTGGACCTCAAGAATATAGGTGTACAACTGACAATTGTTGAGTTAATAGTGAAGAACAACTGTAGCTCTGTATGTGTGCGTGCCTGTGGGTGTGCACATGCAGGCGCACGTATGGGTCTGTATGTGTGTGTAAGATGCATTTCTGCAGAATTCTATTATTCTATTCCAACAGGGAACATGAGTTTTACATTATAGTTGTTTGCCTTCCTGTACACGATTTTGCCTTCAGTCTTTCTCTTGCTGAAGCTGTAGTGCTGGTCTACTCTGATGTTTCTTCAGTGCAGCTGGAGGCATGTCTTTTGGCAAGGTTCTGTGTTTATTATAATCTCTGTGATGTGCAAAAGTAAATTTCTTCTTTAACTTTCTCTTTAAATACTTAGAATTATGAATGTGGTTTTAATTAAGGATTTCAAATAGAAACATTTCCTTTTTCTTAGTATAGTTTTCAGTTAGAATATTTTAGGGGTTTGAGAAATACCAGATCCCCAATTCACAAAGTGCAAAAAAATCCAAAAAAACCCCATTACCCCCCCCCCCCAATCATCAGTTGCTTTAAGCTGCTATGGTGTGGCTAAGGTTATAGGGCATGGATTTGGGTCACAGTCACAACTAAGTAACGTTTTTGCCCCTGTAAATGTCTACAACCTATTGACAGATTTGGGAAATCTTCCCTACATAAATATGGTGACTGTTTTTCCTTTATATAAACTCATGTCTGTTAGGCCTAAGTCTTACACCAGGCCTGACTTTTCAGATCAGGTACTGTCTTTTCTTCTTACAGGCTCATGACCTTGGCAAGTCAATTAGCCTTTGTGAACCTCAGGAACTTCATATGTATAAATCACATGTTCTGATCTTACCAGATACAAAATGAATATTCAAAATTAAATAACTCTATATGCTGTGATTCCTTTTGATTATTAAATCTATGTATTTATCTATCTATCTACTTATCTATCTACAAACGTGCTTGTAATTCCATGGAAATAAGATACAGGGCTATTATAGAACCTGAATAACAATTGTTACCTCTAGGGGTTGGGTAGAGGTAAGAGGGAGACTTTATCTTTTCACTATATATCCTTTGTACCATTGATTTTTTTCCCCATGTTCAGGTATCATTTTTTATAAAAACAGCAAGGCAAAATCAATATGAATACAAGCTCCTATCCTGTGAATTGTGAGAAAAATGTTCTATTCTTAGAGTTTGCCTTTTCAGATATTCCTAAGTTTGCCTTGCCAGTCTTAAGTGGTCAGTCCTCTTTACTGTCATCAGAAAGTCTACCATGCTAGGTAAGGATTTATACCCTGCTATTGTTGCTACTCTCGTTATCCCATAGTTTTCTCCTTTATTCAAGGGTAGCTTATAGGAGCCACTGTTCCTGCCCAGAAACATAACTTTGTTTGCTCCCAGATTTGGGCCTCCACCCTTCTCTCCCCACAGTCTCATGGCCTCAGCACAGGCTGTGAACAGCTGCTCAGGAAGAACACAGAAAGAATGATGAAGTCATAGAATTGCTAGTATTTTCAGGAGGTCTACTCATGCAGGAAGTTGTCAGCTCTGTTTTTATGGGTAGGGATTCCACAGCTTCCCTGGGTAGATTCAGTCCAGTTGGGTCCTTCTCTCTTATGTTCCCAGTATAAAATTTCCCTCAATGACTTGGATGAAGATAGAGAGTGTATGTGTGCCACGAAGGTGACAAAATCAGGATCTAAAAATATCTGAATAGGCTGCAACTAAATTAGATATAGCAAGATGGACTTAAGTATGCATATAGCCAAATTATTTATCACTTAATGGGAAGAGATGTTTGAGAATCAGTCTGTATGAAAAAACAGGATTTTAGGTGAAAGTGATGGGGTACCAAAAATGCTAATGCCTAGGCTGGCTTAAAGTAAGAAAAGTACCTAGGATGAGAACTGTGATAATCTCTTCTATCAGATCAAATGCTTTCTGCATCAGAATCTTATTATTGAGAGGAATAGTAACAAATTGCATTTGCAGCAGAGTGACAAAAATGGAGAAGAACCTGAATCATTGATAATGCTTAATTGTAACTAGCATTTGTTTATGTTTCTATGTATCCAAAATTCTGTTAAGAGCTTGTAATTAGCTTTTGCTGCATAACTGTAGTAGATTAGATTATTGTTTCATAAATACTCATTCCTCCCTCTCCCAAATCCATTAGGAGAATAAATTTGCTTCCCCTCCTCTTGACTTTGGACTTGGGCACATGATTTTCTTTGACCAATGGTCAGCTAGTAGATGTGACAGGCAAAAGCCCAAAAGGTTTTTACATGTATTTTCTTAGTTGGGTTGGCCCTCTTAGACTCCTGCTTGTTACCATGAGATGAACATGCCTTGGGTAGTTGCTGGTCTAAGGGGGATAGGACTTATGTGGAGCAGGCTCATACCTAATATGCAGTTTTTGGAACAAATCACAGCCAAGACCAACATAGACCAGCTGAACTCCAGTCAGCCTATAGACAAGAGAGCTAGAAATAAATGCTTATTGTTGTATGTTGTTGAGTTTTGATGTGGTTTGTTATGCAGCATTATTGTGGCAATAGGTGATCAGTACTGTAACAGACAAGCTCAAAGTCTCAATGGCTTACACCAAAAAAATTTTTTTTCCTGGTCAAAGGTTATGAAACAGTTGTGGTTCTACTAGACTTGGCTGAGATAGGTGAGGCTTGGCATCAGACTGCAAGTTGGGTTCAAGTTTGTTGTGTGTGTTTTCTTAGTTTTCTTGGACAACTGACTTCCTGGGGGACATATTCTTCATATAGAAGATCATCACAGCACAATAAAGCAAGCAGACCATGCAAGCATGTTTAAAGTTCTGATGAGGGACGCCTGGGTGGCTCAGTTGGTTAAGCAGCTGCCTTCGGCTCAGGTCATGATCCCAGCGTCCTGGGATCGAGTCCCACCTCGGGCTCCTTGCTCAGTGGGGAGCCTGCTTCTCCCTCTGCCTCTGCCTGCCTCTCTGTCTGCCTGTGCTCGCTCCTGCTCTCTCTCTGACAAATAAATAAATTAAAAAAAAAATCTTAAAGTTCTGATGATGTCACTTCTGCTAACATTACATTGGCTAAAGCAAATCATTTGGCTAAACCCATTATCAGTGGGGCAAGGAAGTATGCTCCACCATAATGGTACTCCCTGCATACATGGAAAAGAGCATGAATATATACTTTGAACACAGGGATGGAGGGTGTGAAATTTGGGAACAATGATTATCCAATCTATCCTAGTGCTTGATACATAATTTATTTCAATCTTTATGACAATATGGTGGAATGAATACCATTCCTATTTATCTTTCACAAATGGAAATTGAAATACAGAAATGGTATTAAGTATTCAAATATCACACAGTCAGTAGGTTGTGATTATGGGATTTGAACTTTTGGAGTATGATGCCAAAGAATGTATTCTTTACTACTATAATTTACCTCTTCTTTACTACTATAATTTACCTCCTCCCAAACATGTCATATAAGCAACATCTAAAAACGTAGAGCTGCTTTGCTTGGAGAGGAGAAGTCATGTGTTCACCATCTTCCTAACTCTGAAGGGTTATCATATGGAAGGGGGAGATAAGAAACATTTTATGTTTTGTTAAAATGTAGTACCCTTGGTAGGGATAGTGGGTAGAGAGATCAAAAGGATATAAAGTTTGGCACAATTAAAGAAATCCTTTTTAACAGTGAAAAGTTCTCAAAGAGGGAATGTATCCAAGTGAATACCTAGGTTACCACAAGGCAAGGATGTTATACAGAAGATTCCAGTATCATATGGAGAATCAGTTTAGCTTGAGAGAGGATTGAAAGTTTAAGGGTACTTTCAGCCAAAAAATTCTATAATCTATAATCCTATGATAAATTGTCCTAAAAATAGATACTCATTCTCAGTTAGTAAAAATGTAATGAGTAGTAATAAAGCAGAGATTTCTGATGTTTAAAATGGCTAGACATTTTTTAGTGATAGCTAATAATTAAGAATTTTATGTCATGCTCTGAGTCAGCTATTCCCCATTCTATAATATTCCAGATGTGGGCAAGAGAGAACTTAGACATGGGTTATTTATGACCATGAGGTGTAAAGATAATCATTAAACTTCAATTTATCAAAGTCGCTAACTTACCTCCTTCTCCCACTCTGGAGCTAAGTTTCTTCTTACACTATGTCACATGGGTGATGTTAGACTACATATGCTCTAAAAATTTTCAACCGTTCTCTGATAGTTAGTGATTCTACATATTAAGAATGAAGAATTTAAGGATTATTATTTGCTTATTTTATTTATTTTTAATTTTCATTTGCTTATTTTAAAAATAAAAGTAATTTGGTGCATACAAAATTTATACTGTTGTTCTTTTTTTTTTTTTTAAAGAATTTATACCCAGGCATCTAGGAGAACATAAAGTATGCAAACAAAATGTGATTCTTTGTCTTTCTAGGTGATACACAGCAATATATCTTTTCTCCTTTTCTTCTCTTTTCTGCTCATCTCTCTTCTCATTGAATCTTATGACAAACTTTTAACTTTAAAGTTGATAATTAAAATGTAAAACTCACAATAAAGATAGCATTTAAAGTTTCCACTATCTGCTTCAACTTTAAAAGAATATTTTTAACAATAAAATATGATAAAATGTGTCTGATAGAAAGTTACAAATTCTCATGGAATTCTTTCCCAGAAGAATGTTCTGTGATTTGATGAACTATAATTTGTTGACCAGGTTGCATGCTAATGTCCTCCTGGGTTGATGCCATATGAACTTTCCACTATTGCAGTCTCTTACATATGCATGTAACATATGCATGTAACAGAGGTTGTCAGCTGAAAGTCAAAGACAAAAAACAAAAACAAAAATACTTGGTGGCAACAAAAGCACCACCTCATATTTTATATGTTCCAGGAGAGAGGTCAAGGGACCAGCCAGCATAATGACATTTGAACCTTCTGTTTCTGCTGAATGTGTTAGTTAGAATAGAAATATCCATCTCTTTGAGTAGATGTGTCTTGGTATGCTTAAGTGGAATGTTCTATCACAAAAATGTTCTTGCTACAACAAATTATGAGAGGGATAGTTTCCTGAAGTCTTTATATATTTAAAAATATTTAATTTAGCTATAACTTCCCATAGAAATAAATGTGAAGCGTTGTAACCATTACAGAAAATTTTGGACTTTAATATGCTTTCTGATCTCCTAGTCTTATCTCAACATAGTGGAAGTAACTCCGGAGAAACTGCACTTTCCTAAATTAGCAGCATGATATACTGTGATGGTTCTCAGGCATTCTTCATGGCATTTTATCAGATCTAATTTTCTTGATTATACTGTTAAGCATAAGTTCCACTACTGAGTACCTGACAGGATAGCATTGTTATAAATAAAGATTATTTTAAATTAAAGAGATTGTCACTGTGAAAATAACTGCACAATAGTTACCAAAGCAAATCTTGCCCAGATTTAATGCACATAAGTAGTATAGTTCTTACCTTACTGATATCAGTGACTGGTCTGTTTATCAGTTTGAATGACACCAGTATGAGGCAAATTTTATAATTCACTTGGCCTGCTACCTTTGAAATTTTTTAACTTTTTTTTCCAAATTTTGTACATAAACAGGTTTATTTCCATTTTTTTCCCTTTTCTTTTTTCTTTTTAAGTAGGCTCCATGCCCAGTGGGGACCCAATATAGGGCTTGAACTCATGGCCCTGAAATCAAGACCTGAGCTGAGATTAGGAGTCAGACACAGGACACCTGGGTGGCTCAGTCAGTTAAGTGTCTGCCTTCGGATCAAGTCATAATCCCAGGGTTGTGGGATCAAGTCCCACATTGGGTTTCTTGCTCAGTGGGGAGCCTGTTTATCCCTCTGCCTGTTTCTCCTCCCAGCTTATGCTCTCTCTCTCTCTGATGAATAAATAAATAAACTCTTAAAAAAAAGAATCAAATGCTTAACCAACTGAGCCACCAGGCACCCCTCTATTTTTGTATCAAACTTTTTTCAGATTTTAATAATTCAGAATACAATGGCACTGTGCCTACATGCTGCTCATAAATGTATGTTTCCAGTAGTCAGGCTGGGATTCTTTGCTGGATGATCTTTTTAAGAGGTAGAAAAGGGACTTGAGGTTTGCCACCCTGTGTTTCACATGATGGGTTCTAGTCTCAGAAGGTGAGCACATTTATACTTGCATAGAGAATAACACAAAAATTGCATTCTTATAACAGACAAATGGATTCAGTTGATCATCCAGCCCATACAAATGCACAAACTGGTTCCTTCTTGCTGAAATGAAATACTGATGAACACTATCTTTCAAATGAGGGTGTGGAAGCAGTGATGTGGCATCTTTCACCTAATGTAAAAAACTAGAAGGAGGGTCACTCCTACTCTAACAACAACAAAAAAACCCCAGATAATGTAAAAAGTCATAACTTTTTTTGAAACTATCAGTGAGCTGCGGTTGTAAGGAAACCATCTAGCCTGAAATCCAAGTAAAGGCAAGTACCTCCAAGAGAGCACTGGGTTACATGTAGCAGAATGCAGAAAGAATGTGGGGCCATCATCAAATGGATAAGATGAATTCAGGTGAGATTTTTAATAAATTGTTAAGTACTGAATATAGACTAGTATGAAATTATAGAACTTATGGGAGCTTCAGAATTAAGGAGAGTTCAGACCCACTTGCCAGCTCTTCTTCTCCATAGATCTCTCCTGCATTCTCATAAGAAAGACTAGAAGTGTAATGAAAAAAAGGCTGAAGGAGTAGACTGACTGTCACTACAGGAAAGATAAAAATTTCCAGCTGGATCTTTTCTTCCTAAGGAACAGAAACTGTAAGTCACTGAGAGAAGGGCAGCAACAGGCATAGGATAATTGTAGCTGGCAAAAGAGAAAAGGAAAAATATTTCCATTCCCAGGTATAGAGAAAGAAGCTATGTTGGGCCCAGACCAACTAGGGAAAGACAGGATTACTGAAAAATCCCTGCCTCCAAGACCCCTAAACACAGGGCTTGCCTAAGAATGAAGACAATAGAGAATCCTACTCCCAGCCTCCTATCATCAGGGCTGCTGCACTGAGTAGTAATCAATAGCAATCTGTTAATAGGGTGGGGGTGGGGTAAGGGAAGTTTACTTTAGAGATTTAACAGAGACTCTCTCTGAAGCATTAGAGCACAAAGAAAGCTTGAAGCCCTGGGTGGAGCAAGAACTTCAGGAAAAATTCTCCAGAAGATAAGCCCAATTCTAAACATAAGGTCAAGCTGGAGTGATTTGAAGCTGATGTCACCTGGAGAGTAACCACCACCACAGCAAAAACCATAATTCAACTCAGTTCCTTACTAAATTGATTCACCCCAACCAATAACCTAGCAAAGAAATATATGCCAATTTCCAAGCAGAAATACTGTATACTCTAGTGTCTATAATTCTATACACATTGTCTGGAATTCAGTCAAATTTTATGATACACACATAAGCAAGGACCAAACAATTTTCTGTTAAGAAACAAAAGAGTTAGCAGAACAAGATTCAGAGATGACCCAGATATTTGAACCATGAGACAGGGAATTTAAAGTAACTAAAATTAAAATGTTTAAGACTTGACTGGAAATTGTAAGCAGTATTAAACAGGAGAATTTCAGCAGAGATAGAAACTAAAGAGTTAAATGGAAATACTAGAAATTTAAAAAGAAAAACATGGTAACAGAGATGAAAAATGCCTTTGATGGATTTTTCTCACAGGCAATAAAAGAACTAGTGAACTTGAAGATATATCATTAGTAATTACCCAAACTGAAACATAAAGAGAGTTGATTTTTAAATGAAAATAAAGCAGAGCGGGGCTGCCTGGGTAGCTCAGTTGGTTAAGCATCTAAATCTTGATTTCAGCTCGGGTCATGATCTTAGGGTCACAGGATCAAGCACTGTGTTGGGATCCACACTGGGTGTGGAACTGGCTTGGGATTCTTTCTCTCCCTCTCTCTTCAGCCTCTCCCTGCCTCATGCACACACACTCTCTAAAAAAGCACAGCAGGAAGGTGGCAGGGTAGGAGGACACTAAGCTTACTTAAAACCATGAATACAACTAGGTAACAGTCACATCAGTGTAAATACCCCAGAAAATACCTAAGGACTGGTAGAAAAAACTCTCTACAGCTAAACATAAAGAAGAGGCCACATCAAAGAAGATAGGAAGGGTAGAGACAAGGTCAAGAGTTAAATGGGTTTGTGTACTGTTCATGGGAAGAAAGGATGCTACGGGCATGGAGAGGGGAGAGAAACAGAAAGTAGAGACTTTCACACTAGGGAGCTTGCATGGGGAAGACAAATACCTATAACATTTGTCTCTGAAAACCAGAGGGGCTTAGTTCATGCATTCTTACTATCAGCAATACTTAAGGCCTGGAACTTTAAAAACCATCAAAGTACTGGGAGAGGCTGAGGGGAAACAGAGTCCCCTTCTCTAAAGAGACAGCAGAGCCAACAGTCATATGGAGATATAGAATAGAAAGCAGCAGTTTGAAAAATGCTAGGGGTATACAGGAGAGATTTGTTTACTATTCTCATAACATGTACTGGAGGGACAGGGACCATTGGGAGACTTCTATGGGAACAAAGGACATGGTGGGCACCATTTCCTTCCCCAAACCAAAGCATGAACACACAGATACCTGAGGGAATCAGTGCTATTCCAACACTTGACACTGAACATGCAAACAGTGCATCTTACCCATTTGTTCTCCTGTAGACACTCCAGCAGGCCACAGTTCCAAGTCCCTTCCCACAACAGACCCATGCAAATCTTGCTAATACCACAACATATTTCTGCCAATCTGCCTCCTTCAACCCAGTAGCAGCAAATCCTCTCCTGATGGCACTACAAAGTTGGCTCCTATGTTCTCCCACAGTTCATTGCTGCTGCATCTCTGGCAACACCTCATCTGACTCAAGCTCGAAACAGCCCCAGACTGACTGCTAACAACACAGGAACTTAACCCTGACAACAGGCAAAGAGAGCCATTGCAAATGACTGAACTGAAGGCAAAATTGGCTCAGCCACAATAGCAGGGCACATAAAGTACACATAGAAAACACCACTGAAGCACCAGGTTCCAGTGAATAGGGGACACTGCACTTCAGGGCACTACAGGACTTCTTCTTCATAAGGCCACTACTTTCAAGAGCAGGAGATATAACTGACTTTCCTAACACATAGAGATGCAGAGAGTTAGATAAAATGAGGAGACAGAATGTGGCCCAAATAAAAGAAAAAGGCAAATATCACAGCAAGAAACCTAAATGAAATGGAGATGATAATATGCATGGTAGAGAATTTAAAGAAAAGGTCATAAACGTACTCAGTGGACTTTTCTCAAGAGTGGAGGATCTCAGTGAAACCCTTAGCAAAGAGATGGAAAACATAAAAAAAGAACAAACCAGTGATGGAGAACTGAATAAATGAAATTGAAAATACACTAGGTAGAATTAGTAGTAGACCAGAGGAAGCAGTAAATGGATGAGGGACTTGGAGGACAGAGTGATGGAAAGTAATCAAGGTAAATAAGAGAAAGAAAAATGAAAATATATTTAGGAAAGTGAGCAACACAAGCATAATAAGATTCTCACATTATAGAGATCCCAGAAGGAGGAGAGAAAAAGGGGGCAGAGAATTCATGTGAAGAAATAATAGCTAAAAAGTCCCAAATCTGGAGAAGGAAATAGGAATCTAGGTCCAGGAGACACAGAGAACCCCCAACAAAGTCAACCCTAGGAGGTTCACACTAAGACACATGGTAATTAAAATAGCAAAAAGTAGTGATAAAGAGAATTTTTAAAGCAGCAAGAGGAAATGAAATGGTTACAAGGGAAACCACATAAGGCTATTAGATGATTTTTTAGCAGAAACTTTGCAGACCAGAAAAGATTAGCATGATACATTCAAAGCACTGGCAGTAAAAAAAAAAAAAAAAAACCTGCCACCAACAATGCTTTATCCAGTAAGGCTATCATTCAGAAAAGAAGGAAAAAGTGACAAGTTTCCCAGACAAAAGTTAAAGGAATTCATGACACTAAACTAGCCTTGCACAAAATGTTAAAGGGGGCTTTGAGTGGAAAGAAAAGACTCTAGGAGTAAGAAAGGAAACACAAAAGCAGTAAAAATAAGTATATTTATTAAAAAATCACTCAAGTCAAAATAAAAGGATATAAAGTATGACACCATATACCTAAAATATGGGTGGAGAGAAATAAAGAATGGGTTCAAACTTAAGCAACCATCAACTTAAATAGATTGCTATATGCATAAGGTGTTTTATACAAACCTAATGGTAACCACATATCAAAACCCTGTAATAGATGTGCAAAAGTAAAAGAAAATGGAATCCAAGGTTATCATTAAAGAAAGCTAACTTATCCTGAGAGAGGAGAGCAAGGGAAATATGGAACAGAGCAGAACTACAAAAACCATAAAACAACAAAGTAGCAGTAAATACATATCAGTAATTACTTTGAATGTAAATGGAATAAATGTTCCAATTAAAAGATATAGTATGATGGAGTGGATAAAAAAGTTAAGACCTATCTATATGCTGCATACAAGAGACTCAGTTAAGTTATGAGATTCACACAAAGGCAATTGCAGATTGAAAGTGGGGGGATGTTGTATAGAAGTGTTGAATCACTATATTCTACACCTGAAACTAATATTATACTGTATGTTAACTAACTGGAATATAAATAAAAACTAAACAAAGCAAAAAGAGAAAGCAAAGGGATGGGGAAACATTTATCATGCAGATGAAAGTGAAAGGCAAACTGGGATAGCAATACTTACATCAGACAAAATAGACTTTAAAATAGTAATTGCCAGCATAGACTATATAATCATTAAGGGGATCCAACAAGAAGATAAAACCATTGTAAATATTTATGCATCCAATATGGGAGGGCACAATACATGAAATAGTTAATAACAAACATAGAGGAGGTAACCTACAATAATAGTAGAGGACTTTAACACCTCACTTAGATCAATGGTTAGATCATAGAACCAGAAATTCAATAAGGAAATGGTAGCTTTGAATGACACATAAGCCCAGATGGATTTAACAGATATATTCAGAACACTCCCTTCTAAAACAGTAGAATATACATTTTTCTCAAGGACTCATTGAACATTCTCCAGAATAGGTCACATATGAGGTCACAAAACAAGTTAACAAATTCTGGAAGATCAAAGTCATACCATACATCTTTTCCAGCTACAATACTATGAAACTAGAAATTGACCACAAGAATAAATCTGGAAAAAACACAAATACATTAAGATCAAATAAAATGCTACTGACAATCAGTGAGTGAATCTGGAAGCCAAAGAGGAAGTAAAAAAGTACATGGAGACAAATGAAACTGAAAACACAATGGTCTAAAACTTTTGGGATGCAGCTAAAGTGGTTCCAAGAGGGAAGTTTATAGTGATACAGGCCTACCTCAAGAAGGAAGATAGAGGGGCGCCTGGGTGGCTCAGTGGGTTAAGGCCTCTGCCTTCGGCTCAGGTCATGATCTCAGGTTCCTGGGATCGAGCCCCGCATCAGGCTCTCTGCTCAGCGGGGAGCCTGCTTCCTCCTCTCTCTCTGCCTGCCTCTCTGCCTACTTGTGATCTCTGTCTGACAAATAAATAAATAAAATTAAAAAAAAAAAAAGAAGGAAGATAGATCTCAAGTAAGCAATCTAACCTTACACCTAAGGGAGCTAGAAAAAGAACAACAAAGAAAGCCTAAAGCCAACGGAAGGGAGGAAATAATAAAGATTAAAGCAGAAATAAATGATTTAGAAACAAAAAAACTCAATAGAACTGATCAATAAAACTGGTAGCCAGTTCTTTGAAAGGATCAACAAAACTGAGAAATCTGTAGTCAGACTTATCAAACAAAACAAAAGAGAGAGGCCTAACATAAAGTCAGAAGTGAAAAAAGAGAAAGAATAACTGACACTACAGAAATACAAATGATTGTAAGAGAATATTATGAAAAATTATATGTCAACACATTGGACAACCTAGAAGAAATAGATAAATTCTGAGAAACATAAAACCTTGCAAAACTGAAGTAGGAAGAAAGAGAAAATTTGAACAGACCAATTACCAGCAAGGAAACTGAATCAATAATAAAAAATCTCTGAAGAAACAAAAGTTCAGGACTAGATGGCTCACAGGTGAATTCGACCAAACATTTAAAGAAGAGTTAACATGTTCTTCTCAAACTATCCCAAAAACTAGAAGAGGGAAAACAAAACAAGACAAAAACCCAAAACTTCCAAGTTCATTCTATGAGGCCAGCATTACTCTAGTACAAAAACCAGAGACTATAAAAAAGAACTATAGACCAGTATGTCTGATAAATATAGATACAAAAAACCTCAACAAAATATTAGCAAACCAGATCCAACAATACATTAGAAAAAAAAAACATTCACCATGATCAAGTTGGATTTATTCCTAGGGTGCAGGGGTGGTTCAGTGTTTACAAATTAATAAATGTGATACATCACATCAATAAGAGGAAGGATAAAAACCATGCTATCGTACCAATAGATGCAGAAAAAAAAATCTGACAAAGTACAGCATACGTTCATGATAAAATCACTCAACAAGAAGGTTTAGAGGGAGCATACCTCAACATAATGAAAGCCATACATGAAAAACCCACAACTAACACCATATTCAGTGTGGAAAAACTGAGAGCTTTCCCCCTAACATCAAAAGCAAGACAAGGATGTTCACTCTTACTACTTTATTTCAACATAGTACTGGAAGCCCTGGCCATGGCAATCAGATGTAAATAAATGGCATCCAAATTGAAAAGGAAGAAGTAAAACTTTCACTATTTGCAGATGAGATGATACTATATATAGAAACCCTAAGGTCTCCATCAAAAAATTGCTAGAAATAACACGTGAATTCAGTAAGATCGCAGGATGCAAAAATACTGTACAAATATCCCTTGCATTTCTATACACTAATAAGTAGTAGAAAGAAATTAGGAAACAATCCCATGTACAAATGCGCCAAAAAGAACAAAACAGTTAGAAATAAATTTAATCATGGAGGTGGAAGACCTGTATTCTGAAAATTATGAAACATTGATTAAATAAATTGAAGATGACATAAAGAAATGGAAAGATATTTTATGTTCACAGATAGAAGAACAAATATTATTAAAATGGCCATACTATCCCAAGCAACCTATAGATTTAATGCAATCCCTATCAAAATACCAAAAATATTTTTCACAGAACTAGAACAAATGATTCTAAATTTTTCGTGGAACCACAAAAGACCCTGAACAGCTAAAGCAATCTTGAAAAACAAAACTGGACATATCACAATCCCAGATCTCAAGACACAGTACAAACCTATAGTAATCAAAACAGAATGGTACTGTCACAAAAATACACACATAGATCAATGGAACAGAATAGAGAGCCCAGAAATAAATCCATGATTATATAGTCAATTAGTCTTCAACAAAGAGTCAAGAATTTGCAATGGGAAAAAAAGTCTCTTCAACAAATGGTGTTGAGAAACTGGACAGCTACATGCAAAAGAATGAAACCGGACAAGTTTCTTACACCATACACAAAAATAAACTCAAAATGTATGAAATACCTAAAAGTGATTCATGAAACCATAAAAATCCTAGAAGAAAGCAGGCAGTAACATCTCTGACATTGGCCTAAAAACATTTTCCTAGATATGTCTCCTGAGGCAAAGGAAATAAAAACAAAAATAAACTATGAGGAATACATCAAAATAAAAACTTCTACACAGCAAAGGAAACCATCAACAAAAATAAAAGACAACGTATGAATGAAATAAGATATTTGCCTATCACACATCTGATGATAGAATCCAGAATGTACAAAAGAACTTACACAACTCAACACCAAAAAAACAAATCAATTAATAAATGGGCAGAAGACATGAACAGACATTTTCCCAAAGAGGACCTACAGATGGTCAAGAGACACCTGAAAAGCTGAACATTACTAATCATCAGGGAAGTTCAAGTCAAAAACACAATGAGATATCACCTCACACCTTTCAGAATGGCTAAAATTAGGAACACAATAAACAGCATGTGTTGGAGAGGATATGGAGAAAAAGGAACCCTCATGCAATGTTAGTGGGAATGCAAGCTGGTGCAGTCATTGTACAAAACAGTATGGAGGTTCCTCAAAAAGTTAAAAATAGAACTACCATATGATCCAGAAATTTCACTACTGAGTATTTACCCAAAAAGTACAAAAACACTAATTTTAAAAGATACATGCACATTTATTTATGTTTATTGCAACATTATTTACAGTAACTAAGATATGGAAGGAGCCCAAGTGTCCACTGATTGATGAATGGGTAAATAAGTAGTAGTATAGATATACAATGGATTATTGCTGAGCCATTAAAAATGCAATCTTGACATTTACAGCAAAATGGATAGATCTAAATAGTATAATACTAAGTCAAATAAATCAGCCAGAGAAATACAAATACCATATGATGTCACTCATATATGGAATTTAAGAAACAAAATAAACAAATGAAGTAAAAAAGAAGCAAACCAAAAACTAGACTTTCAACTATATAGAACAAACTCATGGTTACCAGAGGGGAGGTGGGTGGAAGGGTGGGTTTAATAGGTAAAGGGGATTTAGAGTTATGTTACCACCATAAGCACTGAGAAACGTAGAATTGAATTACTGTATTCTACTCTTGAAACTAATATAACACTGTATGTTAACTATATTGGGATTAAAATAAAAAAGAAAAACCTAAAAGTAAAAAACTACAGGGAAGAACATCTGAGAGCTTTGATGTATATTAAACAATCTAGTATTCCTATAACTAGAATTTGGACTGAGAAAAGAGGGAAAACAGGGAAGAAGAAATATTTGTAATGGTGGAGAATTTTCTGTACTTTCAAAGGAAACAAATTCCATTTCAAGGAGAACATTGCATTGAGAGATGAGGGGCACTAGAACTATCAGTTGCTGTAGCTGTGTCACCCTCCTCTCTTTTTGGATATTTGTAGGGGATGTTTGCTAGAATATTTGCAGCTATGCCAAGGGTGATAAAGAGAAATAGGTTGTGGGGAGGAGTTATTGCTTTGTCTAAGATGATGGCTGTAGTTTAAGTTCCAAGCACTTAAAGTTAAAAAGTTAGGGCATTTTTTTCAGATATTAAAAAAATGGAATTATTTAACTCAATAACTGAAGAAAATGGAGCCCTTATTGTATACATTGGACTGTACTATGACTGAAGCTGATTAAAAAATGAATGAGCCCCATTTATACCCATAAGGCTATTAAGTCTATTAGAAAGGAAAAAGTATACTAGTTTTTTTTTTTTATCTCTTTTCTCTTTGAGTGCTATAAGAGAAACAATCTACAGAATGCACAATATATACCAGGACTTGGAGAAGCATCTTGTGTTAGATTATCTTTTTCAATTGTTACAAAATTCCTTGAGGCAGATATTCCCATTTTACAGAGGAGAAAGTAACAAAAAGAAGTTTAGGTGATTTGTCCAGGTTATACAGCTAATGCAGAGCCCAGATTTGTATCTAGACAATTGAATTTCAGAGCTTCATCTTTCACTCATTATGTCATACTTCCCATCTTGCATAAGATGTTATGCAGGATTTGAGGAAGATGCCATATGATTAGTAGATGTGCAAAAATAACACAAGGGATGTAATATTTGAGATGGAATAATTTTAGAATGTGATATTTGAAGGAGGTGATATTTGGGATGGTCTTTCACAAGTATGCCTTAAGATTAGGACAGGTGGGGATTGGTTTGGAGGGAACCCCATGAACAAAAGATGGCAGTGGGAAAGTACAGATCTTATTCAGTTATCAGATGGTTGGATATCAATATATTTTCCTAAAGGAAAATACCATTTAGAACATTATATAATTATTGGGGCCTATACCGTGGTCAGTTCATCCTGTTATTTCCTAGATGAGGAAGCTGATATCCAAAAAGAAGAAATTATTGGCTTGATATCTTCCACACATAACTCTCATTCATTCAAAAAATATTTTCTTAATTAATTGTGCTTAAGGTCTTTTTAAAATTTAATTTAATTTTTTGTATGTGTGTTCCAATATTCATTGTTTATGTACCACACCCAGTGCTCCATGCAATGCATGTCTTCCTTAATTCCCACCATCAGGTGTGCTTAAGGTTTTAATTAAATTTGGGTGTTCTCTTCTTAGAGCACTTAGAGTACGTAATTGTACATGCATTGGATCACCCACCATAGGACATGATTAACAATACAACCTTGCCTTTTCCCCCCAAGCGATTTTGCGAACCCCCCTTTCTCTTCAGCTTCGTTAAATATTCCATATTAAGAAATCTTAAGGCAACCTATAGGAAAAAAAAAAAGAAAAAGCCACAAAAGCTTATCCCTCTTCCAGTAAATAAAATAACAGCAGCAAACAGAAATAATGAAATAAAAAAATAAGTGAGATATTGCCTTGTGCAGCATTTAAAAAATCAAAATGAAAATTAAATGTGAGTGGGGCACCTGGGTGTCTCAGTCAGTTAAGCATCTGCCTTTGGCTCAGTTCATGATCCCAGAGTCCGAGATTGAGCCCTGTGTCTGCTGCTTCTTCCTCTGCCACCCGCCCCTCTCCACCACACCCCAAGCGTGTTCTCTTTCTCTCTCTCTCACTCTCTCAAATCAATAAAATCTTTTAAAAAAATTAATGTAAGCAAAAAAAAAAAAAAAAAATTTTCTGAACACCTTTTATATACTGGGGAAATAGACATGGGCAAAATAGATAAAGTCCCTTCCCTCACAGAGCTTAAACTCAGATGGAATTTAGCTGAAGTAATGTTTGTAAAGCACCCAGCAGAGTTCCTGACACATAGATACTAGCTTATTATGTAGCTCTTGCATATTTTTGTATGTATGACCTTATTTTGTCATCTTCCTTCTCTAACCCCAGAAAGGCAAACATTTTTATTGATCTTAGAGTATGTAGCAGGATTTTGAACTCAATCCTAATATCTCTTAATAAATAAATAAGTTCACTTGTGATGACTTTTTCCTTTTAACATCATGTACTAAGAACAATATAACATAAAGGACTGCCTATCAGTTCTGTGCTGTTTTTCAGAGTATGTCTGAGTTTAGCTGCAAAGTATTTTTCATTTTACCCATAATTTGTTGATAGCTCTTTTACATTTTTAAATATTTTTCTTTCCCGTGCTTCCATATTTCTCTTTCTTAGAATACTATACAGAAGGACTAAGTGTTAAAACAGTGATTCAATCCTCTCACATACAATATTCTTCTCACAGTCAATGTCTACTTTATATCCACTCTTGTGTTATCATACCAGCCTAACATATTGTAATCGTTGCTCATCAACCCTTAATATTCATCACCTCTTCCAGATTTACATTTCCTTTGTCAAGTGAATTCATTTGGTACCTGTTTTCTCTTACTAGTTTTTGATTTTACTCATATACTTCTTTAATCTTGTTTCTAGGGACACTGTAGACTGTAACAGAAATAAAGTAATTTAGGTGTTATCCGCTGTGAGTTCTTAAATTTGCAAAGAGTTTTTCACTTTGCAAAGCTTACTTCTCCTACATTGCCTCATTCAAGTTTCTCAGAACTCTTGTGAGGTGAATAGTACAGACATTATTCTTCCCAGTAGGCAGATGAGAAAACAGAGGTTTGTCTGGGTTTCCAGGAATGCAGCTAGTTAGAACAGACTTTTGCCTCAAATTCAGGTTTTCTGCTTTCAAATCTAATGTTCTTTTCACTATATTTTCTGGCTATATTCTATGCAAAGAAATGAGCTTCCCTGATTTTTGTTTTGCTATTCTGTTTCTGCTGATGTAAAAAAATTAGTATCTATTGCTTTCATTTTAGTGACAAATTTAAATACGCAAATTAGTTCAGTAAACTTTCCCATCTCTGAATCTGGCCTTTAAGTCCTAAGTTAGGACTGACCTTATTTTACAGGAGTGAGAGCTTTGGAGATAACACTTAATAGAAGACTATACCCTCTGAGAGATTTTTCAGTTTTCCAGAAAAATGGTCGACTTCTAGTGACCCATGGCTCCAGGTTTACCAGAGGCAGTTAGGTGGATGGCAGGCTCCCTGTCTGGGATAATGAAATCATGGGAAATTATAGCTGTAAGTGACTTTACTAACTTACCTTTCCATCTTATAGATGTATAAATTTGGGCCCAAAGAGATGACTTGCCCATAAGTATGTATTGATTAGTAGTAGGATCAAGACTAGCATACAAAGTTTACTTATTATTAAATCATCCCCATTAGTAAGTATGGACTCCTGGAGATTTTAGGGTAATATATTGAAGACAGAGACCAGTATGGTTTACAGGATCTTAGAAACACTATTCAAATTGAGATCTTAGGAGTACTGAAGGTGACATCTCAAGCCTAGATTATTAAAGGAATTGCATAATTCCTTTAATATAAAATATAAAACCTTCACAAAGGTTTATATAAATTTAAAAATTATATAAAATTAAAAATACCCTTTTAATTAAAAAATACTCATTTAATAATACCTCCCAAGATCAGCCCTATTCTACCATCATATCAAACCACACCCTATAAGTGGTAACAGCATTATTAGAGGAAATGGGAGGAGAAAGCTCACTATCTTATCTACCCCATCAGTATATAATTCTTTGACTTTGTAGGAGCTACCTAGTTAATTTTATCTTGTTGTTAGGTCTTAGGACCTTATAATATGTAGACCCACTTATAAGAATCTAATTAGGTCTAATATTTTCTTGGCATAGAGGATGTCACATATATAAACAAAAAATATAGCAAAATTACATAAATCCTACATATCACTTAAGTCACAGTCTCCAAAAATGTGTGCAGTGGAACAATAACCTTATGAGATTCTCCACAAAAAGGGGTTCTTTGGCTAACTAAACTTGAAACTGGCTGCAAATTATATTCTCCTTTTGGAAGTTTTCAGTGCTTATTAAAGGCTCTGGGAAGTCCTATAGCAAGAAACTAACATTTTCTTTGATATGCTTCTTTCAATATCTATTGACTAACACAATACCTTTAACACAATACCTTTAACATTCTGCAGAACCATTACGTTGAGGAATACATTTTGGGAACCAGGCAACTAAGAAAAAGGTAAGGCAAAGCATTCTGAAATACAAAGGCCATGCATGTAATAACCATGTGGTTTTATATCTGTCGCTGCCAGCGCGACAACACGACCAGGGTCGAGAGGGTAAGAGGATGGTGAAACGACGATAAGACGCAAAGAGATGAGGACAGGAGGGACACAGAGGATGATGTCCAAGCAGTGTCAACTTTATTCAGAATCATGCACCACTATATATATCTAACAGAACAAAGAAAGTGACTACCTGTATCAGTAATAAGACAATTTCAAGGGTTCCCATTGCTACATACCAGAGGACTACGTGCAGACATCCTGATGCCATATGGCAGCTGCTTAAAGGCAGGTTACTATTGCTAAGAGAGATAGAAGATAGTACTAGATGTGGTTTTATGGCCCGTGTAGGAGCAACAAGGTCCTGACAATCAGGGTTTATAAAACTCTGTTCCTGATAAGCTAAAGCAGGAGTCCCGTAGGCTGGTGTGAAACGCATAGCTCAAACCCTTTCTCAGCGCTACTCAACTTTTCCATCCTAAGGCGTTTAACCTTTGGATGTCAAGGAGACGCAAGGCAGGGCTTGGTTTGGTCCATACCTCAACACACTACACGGCTTCCCACATATATCCACTGATGTGTTAATTGGTTAGTGACCACCAAAGATATCCACATCCTAGTGCCCAGAACCTGATAATTTATATGGTAAAAGGGAGTTTGCAGATGTGATTAAATTATCTTGAATTGGGGAGAGTATCCTCGATTATTCAGGTAGGTCCTAAATGTAATCACAGGTGTCCTTAAAAAGAGAGAGACAGAGGGAGATTTAACACAGAAGAGGAAGTAGGAGGTGTGACCATGGAAGGAAGAGGTTGACTGCAAGGGAAGAGGTCATGAACAAAGGAAGGCAAGCAAACTCCACAAGCTAGAAGAGGCAAGAGAACAGATTTTCCTCAGAGCCTCCTGAAGGAACCAATTCTGCTGACACCTTGACTATAGCCCAGTAAAACTGACCTCCAGAACTATAGAAGAATACTTTTGTATTGTGTTAAGCCACTACATTTGTGATAATTTGTTTTCACAACAATAGGAAACGACTACAACTATTAGGAAAAGCTGGATATTAGAGAGCTAGAACTATTCCTAGCCTAGAGAAGGACAGGCAGGGAAACATCGACCAAGCTTTGGGTCCAAATGTAATGGTTTAAAATGGTTTCTGGTTATACCTCACCCCAATACCATTTTAATTCACCCTTTTATAGATGCTCTCATAAAAACGCCCGACTTTTAGACTAGTGATCTTTCCTTCACATTGGATGGTAAATGGAAAGCATTTTGCACAATTATCAATATTAATGTAAGCAAAACAAATAATTTTATAAGAATGTTTATAGATTCACCTGAGAGAGACCTTAGTCATGCTATTGCAAAGAATCTTTAAATCTGTATGGCCATTATTGTCTATGCATGATTTAATCTATATATATAAATAATAGGAACAAATTATTGATCATGGAGCCTAGTTTACAGCAAATCTTCAAACATGTCAGCTGTTATTAACCACATAGATAATTCTTAATAAACATCCACTGGTACCCTTGGCTCTGTTAGCATTCAACTTATAGTACTGGTTTCCTATTAGGAACTTATAAAAAAAACTATTAGAAATCATGGGCCTTTGCAGTGACCTTGTGGCTATTAACTAAGAATGGTCTGCAGTGTCAATTTAGCGGCTTAGAAAGGCAAATTTATCCTTTATGTAATTATTTTTATAAAACTTTGACCTTGTGCTTTTTAACAAAAATTACAATGTGGCATAAACAACAAATATAATGAACAATGTGTTCCATATTTATGCCCCTTGTGTTTTTCAAATTAAAATTCCAATTTGTTAAACTTTAGTATATAAAATTCAATTTATAGAATTCCAATTAAAACAGGGTGAAGTCTGCCAGATCCTTTACCCTTCTGAAAAACATCCTAGAAATGAGTCCTTTGGGGGCCCCTTTTCTAGAATAGAGGCCAGTTAAAAAAATAAAAGCAAGCAAACAAAAACTTTCTTGTTAATGATAGTTCATTAAGTGAAACTGAATTTTTTAGACAAAAGTTATTCTGAAGGATCAGTGGTCTTCAGTATCAGCAAATTTATAGAACAGAAATCTATTGGATGCCACACATTTTGTTCTAAAGATTTAAGTCAATTTCCCACTTAAACATTATTAAACTGTTTCCTGTTTAGTTTCTCAAATTCCCTGTGATTACTTTCATTAGAAAAACACATATAAAACAAATAATTGCTACTTAACAAATGTCTATTAATATTTGCAAACTGAGCAAGCCTTTATAAATACTAAACTATGTTACCACTCCTATTAGCAAATGGCTCATCTGTTCCTAAATTACTTATGTATTCTCCTTACCCAGATTAAGTTCTTATTCACATTTTTCTTTTTTAAAAATAGATTTATTGAGATATAATTGACATAAACTGTATATGTTTAAGTGTTTGATTTGATAACTTTTGACATATACATACATCCATAAAACTATCACCACAATCAAGATAGTGAATATATCTATCAACCCCCAAAACTTTATTATGCCCCTTGGTAATCCCATTTGTTGAACAGACCATTCATTTTCCACTACTTGGCCAGTACTCTTTTGTCAAAAATCAGTTTTTCATAGACATGTAGGTTTATTTCTTGATTCCATTCTGTTCCATTTATATGTTTGTCTTCATGCCAATATCACACTGTCCTGATTACTGTAGCTTCAAAATAATTCTTGAAATCAGATGGTGTTAGCCTTCCAACTTTGTTCTTCTCTTTCAGAGATGTTTGGCTAATTTAGGACCTTCACATTTCCATTAATTTTAAATTCAGCTTATGTCTTTCTGCAAGTAAATAAATAAAATCTTTATAAAAATAAAGTCTGTTTGCAGAAAAAGAGAAGTTACAAAGTATTTTCAGCTGAAAATAAAAACAGAACATCAGAAATTATGGGATGACACTAAAGCAGTGTTAGGAGAAGATGTATAGCATTAAATGCCTATATTAGATCTCATCTTCTATCTTAAGAAACTAGAAAAAGCAGAGAAAATTAAAGAAAAAGTAACTAGAAGAAAGATAATAATAAAATGAAAGCAGAATCAATAAAACAAAAAAAATCAATAAAACAAATTTTGAGAAGATCAATAAAACTGATAAACCTCAAGCCACTAATCAGACAAAAAAGAGAGATGACACAACATATTTAATATTTCTTGTATTTTAGGTCTGCTGATAATGAGTTATTTGACCTTTTACATATCTGAAAATGTCTTTATTTCATTTTCATTTTTTAAAGCTGTTTTTGCCAGCTATAAAATTCTTTATTCACAGGGTTGGTTTTTTTGGTTGTTTTTTTTTACAGATTTTATTTATTTATTTGTCAGAGAGAGAGAGCGTGAGCGAGCACAGACAGAGTGGCAGGCAGAGGCAGAGGGAGAAGCAGGCTCCCTGCCAAGCAAGGAGCCCGGTGTGGGACTCTGTCCCAGGATGCTGGGATCATGACTTGAGCTGAAGGCAGCCGCTTAACCAACTGAGCCACCCAGGCATCCCGGGTTGTTGGTTTTTAATAATTATTTTTAAAATACTTAAAAGATATTACTCCCATCTTCTCACCTGCATTATTTCCAATGAGAAATATGAAATCTTACTTATCTTTGCTCTTCTGTATGTAACATGTATTTTTTTTCTCCTGGCTGCTTTTGACATTTTCTCTTAAAATTTTTTTTAAGTTCTTATTTAAATTCCAGGTAGTTGGGGTACCTGGTTGGCTCAGTCAGTAGAACATGTGACTCTTGATCTCAGGTTGTGAATTCAGACCCCAGGCTGGGTTTAGAGATTACTTAAAAGTAAAATCTTTTAAAAAATTTAAAAAATAAGCAATAAACCCAGTTAGTTAACATACAGTATTATATTAGTTTCAGATGTACAATATAGTGATTTAACACTCCCATACATAACCAGGCACTCCTCACAAGTGCACTCCTTAATCCCCATCATCTATTTAACCTACTTCCTACCAACTTCCTCTCTGGTAACATCAGTTTATTTGCTATAGTTAAGAGTCTGCTTCTTGGTTTGACCTCCCCCCCTTTTTTACCTTTGCTCTTTTGCTTTGTTTCTTAAATTCCATATATGAGTGAAATCACATTGTATTTGTGCTACCATTAGTTTTGAGCAATTTGATTATAATGTGCTTTTTTTTTTTTAATAAATATTTTATTTATTTATTTGACAGACTGAGTTCACAAGCAGGCAGAGAGGCAGGCAGAGAGAGAGGGGGAAGCAGGCTCCTTGCTGAGCAGAGAGCCCAATGCAGGGCTCGATCTCAGGACCCTGGGATCATGACCTGAGCCGAAGGCAGAGCCTTTAATCCACTGAGCGATCTAGGTGCCCCTATGATGTGCTTTGATGTAATTTTCTTTATGTTTCTTATGCTTGGGGTTCTTTGAGATTCTTGGATCTGTGCTACTGTAGTTTTCATCATATTTATAAAGTTCTCATACATAATTTCCTTAAATAATTTTATACCTTCTCTTTGTTTGGAGATTTGAATTATCTGTATATTAGGTTTCTTTAAATTGTGCTGCATCTCACTGATTACCTTTCATTTTTTTGATCCTCCTTTTCTCCATGTGTTTTATTTTGGATAGTTTTCAGTATTACTCCTTCAAGTTCAATAATATTTTTTCCTGAATTGTCTAATCAACTGTTAATCCCATCCAGTATACTTTTTAACCTCACACTTGTAGGTTTTATCTTTAGAACTGGATTTGTTCAACTGTTCTTTGTATCTTCCATGTCCCTATTAGCTTTCTAAATATATAGAATTACAGTAATTGTTTTAAATTTCTTTTTTGCTAATTCTAATATACCTGTCAGATTTTGTTTGGTTTTGATTAACTGATTATTTTCTTTGTATTGGGTCATGTTTTCTTGCCTCTTTGCATATAAGGTAATCTTTTTTTATTACTAATATCTTTGAATCATCAGTCTTACACAATTCACAGAACTCACCATTGTAGTTTCTAATTAGTGCCCACGGCCTTGGCCAATGTCTGTGAGACTGAACTCACAAATGCAGGGCCGTTGTCTGACCCGATTGCGAGAGGCAACTCAAACCTAGGAATTATTTCTTCTAGTAGCTTTTGGCCACCATCCCTGCCATTTTATGTTTGGTGGTGAAAGCCTCCACCCAGCCTGAAAAGGTATCCACAAAAACTAACATATACTTGTGTTCATATTTTCCCCATTTCATCTCTGTAAAATCCATTTCCCAATAAACTCCTGGTTCCCTACCTCTTTCTCTTTTTCCTCTTCCCATCCTAGTTCCTCCCGCATTTACCACCTGACATTGAACACATTTATCAACCACATTCTGATTCATATGCCCTAATAGATACCTGAACATGCTTGCCCACGAGCTCCTTAAGCTTGCATGTTCCTAAATGAGTGCTCTGATATATTTGGCTTACTAATTTTTTTCCTAGTCTTCAAGGAAGAATTACCTTTCCTGTTTTAGTCTTAGCCCAATCTCCTTCATAGTCTAATTTAGTCCATTTTTGTAAATATTTTAAATCTTCCTCTGAATAGTCTGGTTTTTCTGGTAGGGGTGGAGCCGGGAGTGTAACCAGTTCTTGCGCCATTTTTTGGGCTGCTTGCTTTGTGGCTGGATCTGCTAATTGGTTTTCTTTTGAAACCAGATCAGTCCCCTTTTGGTGCCCTGGACAATGCATAATGGCCACTTCTTTCGGGTCCCAAATAGTCTGGAGGAGAGTCAGTATTTCTTCTCTGTTTCTAATTCCTTTTCCTTCTGCTGTTAATAGGCCCCTTTCTCTATAAATAGCCCCATGTATATGGAGAGTAGCAAAGGCGTACCTGCTATCCGTATAGATGTTGGCAGTCTTATCCTTAGCCATCTGCAGCACCTTGGTGAGTGCAATCAGCTCTGCTTTTTGCACTGAGGTACCATGTGGCAGGGCCACCTTGCAGAGCTCCTGTTCAGGAGAAACCACTGCAGCCCCCGCATACCTCTTTCCATTAGCCATGTAGTTACTCCTGTCTGTGAACAGAGTCCATCCTGGAGGGGAGTGTTTCTGAGATCTGGCCTTATTCCTGTGATCTGGGTTAGGATCTTCTTGCAGTCATGTGGGTGGTCAGCCAGCTCCTCTGGTAGCAACATGGCTAGATTTAGTACCGCCGAGGGCCAGAAAGTAACTTTCAGTTTGTTGAGGAGGAGGGCCCGATACCCTGTCACTCAGGCATTTGTTATCCACCGGTCTGGTCGGGTCCAGAGGAGGCCCTCGATAGTGTGAGTGGTGGTCAAGATGAGATTTTGACTCAACGTTAATTTACTTGCATCCTTGATCAGGAGGGTCGTGGCAGCAATTATGTGGAGGCAAGGGGGGAACCCAGCCACTACTGGATCTAGTTTCTTGCTGGGATAGGCTACTGGTCTTTGCCAAGGCCTCAGAGTCTGAGTCAAAAGTCCTTTGGCCACCCCTGCCTTTTCATCTGCATACAAGTGGAAGAGCTTGATAACATCTGAGATGGCCAGTGCTGGGACACTCAGTAAGGCTATTTGTAATTCCCGAAATGCTCCTTCTGCCTCAGTTGTCCACTCTACCATAGTGAGTCCTCCCTTAGTTAGTTCATAGAGAGGTTGGGTGGGCAATCTCCACAAACCGCGGTATCCACAGTCTGCAGTAGTCCACCGTCCCAAGAAGCTACCTCACTTGTCAGGGCGTGGTGGGGCGGGGGTATCGGGTGATCACCTGTTTTCTGGACTCAGACAGTGAACGTACTCCCTCGTGGAGATCAAAGTCTAAATAAGTGGCATGGCTCTGACAGAGCTGTTTTCTTTGCTGACACCTGATACCCTTTTTTCCTGTAGAGTCTGCAAGAGAGTTCTCGTCCCCCGCAAGCATGACTCATAGTCCTCAGCGGCTATTAGCAAGTCATCAACATACTGTAACAGAGTGACTCCCAGGTTAGAGGTTCTGTATGCATGCAAATCCTCATGTAGGGCCTCGTCGAAGATGGTGGGTGAATTCTTGAATCCTTGGGGAAGTCTTGTTCAGGTGAGGTGGCCCTGGAACCCTTCCTGTGGGTCAGACCACTCAAAAGCAAAGAGGGGCTGAGACTCCCTTGCCAAAGGTATGCAGAAAAATGCATCCTTGAGATCTAAGATGGTATACACAGTTCTGGGCCCCTTCTGGGGCCCAGGAGGGAGAGTAGGGTATAGGGGTTAGGCACTGTTGGGTGGATATCTTCAACCCATTTGTTGATTTCCTGCAAGTCCTGAACAGGTCGGTACTCCCCAGTCTTGGCCTTTTTGATGGGCAGCAAAGGTGTGTTCCATGGAGACTTTCAAGGAACTAGAATCCCATCTCCTCAGAGGTGGTTAATGTGTTTTCTGATCCCTTCCTTTGCTTCCCAGGGGAGGGAGTACTGCCGGACATGAACAGCCATGGCTGTCGCTATTAACTGTATCACTACTGGAGGTTGTCCCTTGGCCAGGCCAGGGGGCTTCCCTTCTGCCCAGACTTCAGGAAACTCGACCTGTAGGGTTTGGAGAAGGCTTCCCTCCCCTGTCTCCTCTGGTTTTGAGACTGGCTCATAAAGGAGGTGTTCATTTACTGCTGCCACAAACATATGCACAATGGGCTGTCCCAAAGTCAGTCATGTCTTGTTCTGAGAACTGAATACCAGCCCATAGTTTGTGAAGGAGATCTCTTCCCATCAGATTATACAGGGCATTAGAGAGGACCAAGAATTGATGCTGGACTACTCCTGAGGCCAAATTTAAAGTTCTTTCTGTTGTCCATTTATGTCTTTCTGTGCCATTTGCCCCTTGTACCCAGATTTCCTCTCCAGATACTTTTCCCATAGGCTTTAGTAATGATGAAAATTGGGCTCCCATGTCCACCAAAAAATCAATTGATTTCCCTCCACCTCAATTTTACCCGAGGTTCAGGGAGGGGCTCCAAACCATGTCCCCTTCAGTCTTTGGTGGCCAGCATTGCCATCTTCTTTTTAGGGCATTCCCTGACCCAGTGTCCCTTTATTTTGTTTTTTTTTTCAGTAAGCACACTGATCTGAATCTAAGTCTCCCTGCCTGCTTTCTCTGTGCATAGGCTTTTCTTTCCACTGACCATCTCCTACCTGCCTTTTCCCTTTCCACTGACCTCTTTCCCCCTGTCTCCTTCCTGCCTCATGTAATGCCAAAACTTTAACTATTTTTCTAGTCTGTTTTTTATCTTCTTCTGTATCCCTGTTGTTAAACACCTTTTCTGCTATTCCCACTAACTCTGGCAGATTCTTCCCTTCAAATCCTTCAATTTTCTGAAGTTTCCTCCTTATATCTGGGGCTGACTGACTAGCAAAGGCAAGATTTATTGCCCTCAAATTTTTGAGTGCCTCAGGGTCGATTGGGCTATACATTTTATAGGCTTCAATAAGCCTTTCTAGAAAAGCCCCCCGCAGACTCATCCTTACCTTGAGTCACTGCACTAATTTTAGATAAATTTATGGGTCTCCTCACAGCCGCATGGAGGCCTCACAGCAGAGCCTGGCAGTAGAAACGTAGGCTCTCCTTACCTTTATTGGAGTTTGGATTCCAGTCAGGGGGTTCCTTTGGACAGTAGTCTTCTATTCACTGGGGATCGAGGTCCCAGCCAAGTCTCTCACTTATCACCTTATGGGTCTCTCACATAATGCGATCCCTCACTTCTGCGTTAAAGGGGGCCATAAGGAGCTGCTGAATATCCACCCAGGTGGGCTGGTGGGCAAGAAAGACAGTCTCCCAGAGACTAATTAAATTTTGTTAGTAGGGGGAAGGTGAGACTTGAGCCATGACGGTGGCTCTTCCACCAGGTATTGACAGGCCACCATGTCCTTCCAGCGGCCATCCTGTGGAGAACGTGGGCCACTCCAACTGGCAGAGTGTTTTTAGTTTTCCTGGGTAAACTTTGTCACCCAACTGGGTGACTTTACCTTGAAGATCCTTGAAATGCAGGAGAACAAGATTTAGGGGTGTCACAGGTCCCTCACTCCCTGCTTGCCCCATTTCTTCAAACACAACAACACACCAGACAACAAAAGACAAGACAAAGACAACCACAAACCCAGCGGCCCTTCCTTGACCAGATATCAAGTCTAAGGGTGTGCAAGATATAATCCCAACTCAAAAATACAACCGCTGGTGGGGATTTTCTCAATCCCCTGACTGCCTAGGAGGGACTCGTACCCCCTGGTGATCTACCAGTGGAGGGATGGGGTGTCCCCTCATCCACTCCAGCCCTGAGGAGCAATACTGCATCCCAGTGGGCCACACCCCTGGAGCTCCGCAAACAGACAAAACAGGATCTCGCAGAACCGGATCTCGAGAACTTACCTCCTGAGGCTTTTCCCAGAAATTCTGATGCTGGCTCAGTTCTCATCGCTTGGTCCCAGACAAGCCCCCAGTTGATGGGGTCCATGATCAAAGGAACAAAACCGATAGAAAGTGAAGGTTAAGCAAAGCTTTATTTCCATGCCAGGCATCAGAAACCAGACTGATTGGTCAGGGATGCCTCAGAAGAGAGTGATAGTGCCCCGATCTTACAGGCTCATTTTATAGTGCATAACCACAGACCTCAAGGCATGTGGCTTCTATTGTTAGGGCGTTTATTCCTGGAATTGATACCTGGAACTGATACCAGGAACTGCTGGGGCGTTTATTCCCAGGATGAAGTCCATGGATGTAAACAACAGTATGGCTCCCTAGGCAGTATGGAGTCGCTCTGGCTAAGCAGGCCCTAACAACCATAGCACATACCCTCCCCCAGTGTCCATCACTGGCCACCCTATCCCTCCCAACCCACCCCCCAGCAACCCTCAGTTTGTTTCCAGAGATTAAGAGTCTCTTGTGATTTGTCTCCCTCCCCAGTATCATCTTGTTTCATTTTTTCCCTCCCTATCCCCCATGACCCTCCATCCTGCCTTTCAAATTCCTCATATCAGAGAGATCATATGATAATTGTCTTTCTCTGATTGACTTATTTCACTCAGCATAATACCCTCTAGTACCATCCATGTCATTGCAAATGGTAAGATTTCAGGTATTTTGATGGCTTCATAGTATTCCATTGTCTATATATACCACTTCTTCTTTATCCATTCATCTGTTGGTGGACATCTATGTTCTTTCCATGGTTTGGCTATTATGGACATTGCTGATATAAACATTCGGGTACATGTGCCCCTTCGGATCATTACATTTGTATCTTTAGGGTTAATACCCAGTAGAGCGATTGCTGGGTCATAGGGAAGCTCTATTTTCAACTTTTTGAGGAACATCCATACTGTTTTCCAGAGTGGCTGTGCCAGCTTGCATTCCCACCAACAGTGTAGGAGGGTTCCCCTTTCTCCACATCCTCACCAACATCTGTCATTTCCTGACTTGTTAATTTTAGCCATCCTGACTGGTCTGAGGTGGTATCTCACTGTGGTTTTGATTTCTGTTTCCCTGATGCTGAATGATGTTGAGCACTTTTTCATGAGTCTGTTGGCCATTTGGATGTATTCTTTGCAGATATGTCTGTTCATGTCCTCTGCCCAGTTCTTGATTGGATTATTTGTTCTTTGGGTGTTGAGTTTGATAAGTTCTTTATAGATTTTGGATACTAGCCCTTTACCTGAATACATTATTTGCAAATATCTTCTCCCATTCAGCCAGTTGTCTTTTGGTTTTGCTGACTATTTCCTTTGCTGTGCAAAAGGCTTTTATCTAGATAAAGTTCCTATAGTTCATTTTTGCCCTTGCTTTCCTTGCCTTTGGTGATGTGTCTAGGAAGAAGTTTCTGTGGCTGAGGTCAAAAGGTTGTTGCCTGTGTTCTCCTCAAGGATTTTGATGGATTCCTGTTTCACGTTTAGATCCTTCATCCGTTTTGATTCAATTTTTGTGTGTGGTGTAAGGAAGTGGTCTAGTTTCATTCTTCTGCATGTGGCTATCCAATTTTCCCAACACCATTTGTTGAAGAGACGTTCTTTTTTCCATCCGACATTGTTTCCTTTGTCACAGATTAGTTGACCATAGAGTTGAAGGTCCATTTCTGGGCTCTCTCTTCTGTTCCATTGATCTATATGTCTGTTTTTGTGCCACTTACCATACTGTCTTGATGATTACAGCTCTGTAATATACCTTGAAATCCAGAATTGTGCTGCCACCAGCTTTGCTTTTCTTTTTCAACATTCCTCTGGTTATGTGGGGTCTTTTTTAGTTCCATACAAATTTTAGGATTATTTTTTTCCATTTCTGTGAGAAAAGTTGATGGTATTTTGATAGGAATTGCAGTAAATGTGTAGGTTGCTCTACCTAGCACAGCCATTTTCTCAGTATTTGTTTTTCCAATCCATCAGCAGGGAACATTTTTCCATTTCTTTGTGTTTTCCTCAGTTCCTTTCATGAGTATTTTATAGTTTTCTGAGTACAGATTCTTTGGCCCTTTGGTTAGACTTCTTCCTAGGTGTCTTATGGTTTTGGGTTCAATAGTAAGTGGAATTGACTCCTTAATTTCTCCTTCTTCTCTCTTGTTTTTGATATCTAGAACTGCAGTTGATTTCTGAGCACTGATTTTATATTCTGCCAATTTACTGAATTCCTGTATGAGTGTTCTAGCAGTTTTAGGGTGGAGTTTTTTGTGTTTCCCACATAAAGTATCTTATCATCTGCAAAGAATGAGAGTTTGACGACTTCTTTGCCAATTCAGATGCCTTTTATTTTATTGCTGTTTGATCGCAGAGGCTAGGACTTCTAATACTATGTTGAATAGCAGTGGAGATAGTGGACATCCCTGCCATGTTCCTAACCTTAAGGGAAAAGCTCTCGGTTTTTCCCCATTGAGAATGATATTCATGGTGGGTTTTTCATAGATGGCTTTGATGATATTGAGGTATGTATCCACTATCCCTACACCGTGAAGAGTTTTAATCAAGAAAGGTTTTACTTTGTCAAATGCTTTTTCAGCATCTATTGAGAGTATCATATGGTTTTTGTCCTTTCTTTTATTAATGTAGTGTATCACATTGATTGATTTGTGGATGTTGAATCAGTCTTGCAGCCCAGGAATGAATCTCACTTGGTCATGGTGAATAATCCTCAATGTACTGTTAGATCCTATTAGATAGTATTTTGGTGAGAATTTTTGCATCCATGTTCATCAGGGATATTGGTCTGCAATTCTTTTTGATGGGGTTTTTGTCTGGTTTGGGGATCAAGGTAATGCTGGCCTCATAAAATGAGTTTAGAAGTTTTCCTTCCATTTCTAATTCTTGGAACAGTTTCAGGAGAATAGGTTGTAATTCTTCTTTAAATGTTTGGTAGAATTCCCCAGGGAAGCCATCTGTCCCTGGGCTGTTGTTTATTGGGAGATTTTTGATGACTGCTTCAATCTCCTTACTGGTTATGGGCCTATTCAGGTTTTCTATTTCTTCCTGGTTCGGCTTTGGTAGTTTTATATGTCTCTGGGAATGTATCCATTTCTTCCAGATTGTCAAATTTGTTGGCAAAGAGTTGCTCATAATATGTTCTTGTAATTGTATTTCTTTGGTGTTGGCTGTGATCTCTTCTCTTTCACACATGATTTTATTTTATTTTGTTTTTTCTCTTTTCTTTTTGGTAGGTCTGGCCAGGGATTTATCAATCTTATTAATTCTTTCAAAGAACCAGCTCCTAGTTTCATTGATTTGTTCTACTGTTTTTTTGGTTTCTATTTCATTGATTTCTTTTTTTTTTTCTTTTTCTTTCTTTTTTTTTTTTTCAGATTCATTGTTTATGTGTCACACCCAGTGCCCCATGCAATACCACAGAATGGGAGAAGATGTTCACAAATGACATTACAGACAAAGGGCTTATATCTAAGATCTATAAAGAACTCCTCAAACTCAACACCCAAAAAATGGATAATCGTGTAGAAAATGGGCAGAAGAAATGAACAGACACTTCTCCAATGAAGATATACCAATGGCTGGTAGACACATGAAAAAATATACATCATCAGTAGCCATCAGGGAAATTCAAATCAAAACCACATTGAGATACCACCTTATACCAGTTAGAATGGCAAAGATTAACAAGACAGGAAACAACAAATACTTCATTGATTTCTGCTCCAATCTTGTTTTTTCTCTTCTCCTGCTGGGTTTAGGCTTTCTTTGCTGTTCTTTCTCCAGCTCCTTTAGGTGTAGGGTTAGGCTGTATACTTGAGACCTTTCTTTTTTCTTGAAAAAGGTTTGTATCGCTATATACTTTCCTCTCATGCCCGCCTTTGCTGTGTCCCACAGATTTTGAAGAGTTGTGTTTTCACTATCATTTGTTTCCATGAATTATTTAAATTCTTCTTTAATTTCCTGGCTGACCCATTCATTCTTTAGTAGGATGCTCTTTAGCCTCCATGTATTTGAGTTCTTTCCAACTTTCCTCTTGTTACTGAGTTCTAGCTTCAGAGTATTGTGGTCTGAAAATATGTAAGGAATGATCCCAGTCTTTTGGTACTGGTTGAGACGTGATTCGCAAGCCAGGATGTGATCTGTTCTGGAGAATGTTCCATGTGCATTAGAGAAGAATGTGTATTCTGTTGCTTTGGGATGGAATGTTCTGAATATATCTGTGATGTCCATCTGGTCCAGTGTGTCATTTAAGGCCTTTATTTCCTTGTTGATCTTTTGCTCAAATGATCTGTCCATTTCAGTGAGGCGGGTGTTAACGTCTTCTACTATTATTTTATTATGGTCAATATGTTTCTTTGATTTTGTTATCAATTGGTTTATATAATTGTTTGCTCCTATGTTAGGGGCCTAGATATTTAAAATTATTAGATCTTCTTGTTGGAGAGACCCTTTGAGTATGATATAGTGTCCTTCCTCATCTCTTATTATAGTCTTTGGCTTAAAATATAATTGATCTGATATAAGGATTACCACCCCAGCTTTCTTTTTATGTCCATTGGCATGGTAACCCCCTCACTTTCAATCTGGAGGTGTCTTTGGGTCTAAAATGAGTTTCTTTTAGACAGCATATTGATGGTCTTGTTTTTTTTCTCCATTCTGATACCCTGTGTCTTTTGATTGGGTTATTTAGCCCATTTACATTCAGGCTAACTATTAAAAGGTATGAATTTGATGTCATTGTATTGCCTATAAGGTGACTGTTACTGTATATTGCCTATGTTCCTTTCCAGTCTGTTACTTTTAGGCTCTCTCTTTATTTGGAGGACCCCTTTCAATATTTCCTGTAGGGCTGTTTGGTGTTTGCAAATTCTTTTAGTTTTTGTTTGTCCTGGAAGATTTTTATCTTTCCTTCTATTTTCAATGATGTCCTAGCCAGATATAGTATTATTGGCTGCATATTTTCCCCGTTTAGTGCTCTGAATATATCATGCCAGTTCTTTCTGGCCTGCCAGGTCTCTGTGGATGAGTCTGTGGAAATCTAATATTTCTACTATTGTATGTTACAGATCTCTTGTCCCGAGCTGCTTTCAGGCTTAATCTTTGTTTCTGAGACTTGTAAGTTTTACTATTAGATGATGGGGTGTGGACCTATTTTTATTGAATTTGAGGGGGGTTTCTCTGTGCCTCCTGGATTTTGATGCTTGTGCCCTTCACCAAATTAGGGAAATTCTTGGCTATAATTTGCTCCAGTATACCTTCTGCCCCCCTCTCTCTTTCTTCTTATTCTGGGATCCCAATTATTCTAATATTGTTTTCTCTTATGGTATTACTTATCTCTTGAATTCTCCCCTCATGGTTCACTAGTTGTTTGTCTCTCTTTTGCTCAGCTTCTTTATTCCTCATCATCTGGTTTTGTGTATCACTGTTTCTCTGTTCTGCCTTATTTATCCTAGCCATAAGAGCCTCCATTTTTTATTGTACCTCATTAATAGCTTTTTAAATTTCAGCTTGGTTAGATTTTAGTTCTTTTATTTCTCCAGGATGGGATTTTATTGCTCCAGAAAGGGATTCTCTGGTATCCTCAATGCTTTTTCAAACCCATCTAGCACCTTGATAATCGTTATTCTGAACTCTAGTCCATCTTGATTAGGTTTCTAGCTGTTGGTACTGCCTTTTGTTCTTTTTTTTGAAGTGAGGTTTTCTGCCTTGTCATTTTATCCAGATAAGAATAGATGAATGAGAGAACTAAATACTAAAAAGGTAGCAACGACCCCAGAAAATTATACACTAACCAAATCAGAAAAGACTCTAAAACCAGAGGGAGAAGAAAGGAGGAAAAAAAATACATATACATACATACATAACATATAAATAAATATATATTTATGTGTATATAATATATGTTTTTATATAGTATATGATTTTATAATATAATATATATATTAGACTGATGAATAGAACAGAGCCACACACTTGATTTTGGATGTATTTTGGCCTGTTAGAAAAAACTGCCTCCCCAAATTTTAAATTTTAAAATTTTAAAGAAAGAAAAACTTATATATATACAAAAATAAGGGTAAACAAAATGAAGGGATGGAATATGAATGTAAAGATGAGAGTTTAAAAAGATTTTTAAAAGGAATTAATAAGTTGTTAGAAATAAAATTTTTTAAAGATTTTATTTATTTATTTGATAGACAGATTTTATAAGTAATCAGAGAGGCAGGCAGGGAGAGAGGAGGAAGCAGGCTCCCTGCCGAGCAGAGAGCCCGATGCAGGGCTCGATCCCAGGATCCTGAGACCATGACCTGAGCCGAAGGCAGAGGCTTTAAACCAGTGAGCTACCCAGGCGCCCCAGAAATAAATTTTTTTTTTTAAAGATTTCATTTTATTCATTTTAACAGACAGAGATCACAGGTAGTCAGAGAGGCAGGCAGAGAGAGAGAGAGGAAGAGAAGCAGGCTCCCCGCTGAGCAGAGAGCCCGATGCAGGGCTCGATCCCAGGACCCTGGGATCATGACCTGAGCCGAAGGCAGAGGCTTTAACCCACTAAGCCACCCAGGCGCCCCAGAAATAAAATTTTTAAAAAGAGGAAAGAATATGATCAGGCTGGAGACTAGAACAAAGCCATGTGCTAGATTTATAGTATAATTTTGATCTATTAGAAGAAACTGTATCCCAAAATTATAATGAAAGAGAAGCCTATATGTATACAAAAAATAAGGTTAGATACAATGAAAGGATAGAATATGATTATAACAATGAAATTTTAAAAGATTTTTAAAAAGGTGTTGATAAGATAAAACAGTTTAAAAATGTTGAAATAGGAAAGAGAAAAAAATAGAATAAGAAAAAATAAAATTTAACAAAATTAATTTTGTTAAAGTTAAAAATGACTAAACAATCATGGTAAAAAAAAGTCATGAATTCTATGTGCTATATTCCTGTAGCTCTGAAGTTTTGGTTTTGGTCTTGGCTGTATGTTTTGGATGTGCTGATCTTCTCGAGGAGGGGCCTGTTGCTGTGATTCTCAAATGTCTTTGCCTGAGGTGGAATTGCCTGCCCTTGCCAGGGGCCAGGCTAAGTTTTCTTCTCAGTTTTGGTCTCAGTAGCTTTTGTCCCTTGACTGCTTTCTGTACAGCTTTGGAGGATGTCAGCCTCCCAATCTCACGCCCCAGAGGATCTGAGAGCTCAGGGCCCCACTCCTCAATGCGCCATCAGCAAAAAGCAGTCAATCCCTTCTGCCTCCCTGGTCTCTGGCCACACTCTGAGCTCACCTAGCCTGTGACAAAACATTTCTATCTCTGGCACATGGCCCTGTTTGGAGTCTCCAAACCCAACAGATTATTGCAGCACGCTCCCACACTGGTCTTCCTGAAGGAGGAAGAAGGGGATCTCTCCAGATGTGCCACTTATGTGGTCTCTGCTTGAAGGGCAGTGGTCCGATTGTTCCTTGGATCACAGTTTAAGGTAACCTAGAGCTGAGAGCCCACTCCTTGGCTCTGTCTCTGTAGTCGGCTTCCCCGCTCTGATACCTGGGAGCTCTGCCACACTCAGGCACCCCTGGTCTTTCTGTGACCCCACAGGTCCTGAGATCACATTGTCCCCGTGAGGGCTCTACCCCCTACTTAGCCTCTGGAGTGACATCCCTCAATGGAGCAGACTTTTAAAAGTTCTAATTTTGTGCTCCACTGCTCTACCACTTGCTGGGTGCCAGCCCTTCCCCTGCAGTCTCTCTTTCCATATATCACCTTGGATTCACTTCTTTGCATGTTCTACCTTCCAGAAAGTGGTCGATTTTCTCTTCCTAGAATTGCTGCTCTTCTTCTGTTCGATCTCCTGTTGAGTTTGTAGGTGTTCAGAATGGTTTGATAACTATCTAGCTGAACTCCTGGGATGTGATGATATTTAGGTCTCCTATTCCTCCACCATCTTCTTGCCATAAATCTCTATATCAGATAATCTTTAATTGAATGCCATATACTGTGAATCTTACCTAGTCAGGATTTATATATTTTTATATTCTTATACATTGTTTTGAGCTTTGTTTAGAGATAGCTTTAAATTACATGGAAACTGTTTGACTCTTTCATGTCTTGTTTTTATGATTTGGTAGGAGCACTGTTCAGTTTAGGGCTAGCAGTCTGCATAACTGAGGCATTTCAGACTCATCTGTATACTCTATCCAATGTGTTGTGAATTATGAATCTTTCCAGTCTGGCTAGTGGAAATTAGCAATATTCTCAGTCTTGGTGTTCATCAGGCACTGTTTCCTATAATTTTTTGTATGGTTCTTTCCATGGACTTAGGTAATTTCTTCATACATATATATGCTGGTCTGTACTCTGCTGAATACTTGAGGAGGACTTTCCCTGGATATCCAGACTTAGGTCTCTCTGCATCTCTCTATTCTCTCTTCCTCTAAACCAGAGTGCCAGGTGCCATGGTCTCTCCAGATTCTCATCTTCATATCTTCAAATCAAGAAGTTTTCCTTCCTGTGTCATAGCCTATAAACCCTCTTAAGGCAGAAAGATGAGAAATTATAGTGCCCAGCTTGTTTTTTATCTCTCAAGGTTCATTATTCTTTGTTGTCTGATATCCAGTGTCTTAAAAATGATTTCACGTGCTGTCCGGTTTTTATACTTTATGTTGGCTGGAAGCAGAAGTCTTTCACATTTTTCTTTACACTACATTTATGACTTACTAATTTGGAAATATCTTAGAAATCAGTCAACATAATTTCTGTTTTTTAAATCTTTAATTTTATTTTCTTTTTGTGGCCACCTCAGTTAAATTAGTTATTACAGTTGAGAAGAGAAAGTTCTCAACTATAATTCAAGTCTTAATTCTCCTAACTAAGGGTACAATTGTTGGGCTTTGGTTGAGATTATCTTCTATGAATCTTTTTAACACCAACATTTTATACATCTGTTCTCTTATAACAATAGTCACAAACTGTTTTGGTAACAGTTTGTGAAGATAATAGTAAACAAATCAATTTGACCTAGTTAAATATCATTAATGCTTGCAAAAATTACCTAATGGTGAAACTTGCTCTCACATATCCTCTAAGTTGTTGAAGAAAGAAATTGTCTGAGAACCATAATTTTTAAAATTTCTTGGATTATTAGGGAATGAAAATTTCAAAACATTTATAAGTATTTTTAAATAATGTACATTTGGTCAGTAGTGCTCAAAAATTATTCTAATATCAAGACAGCTTTTTCCAGGCTTAGTCAAACAATGAATGTCAGAGAAAGAAAACCTGGCTATTTCTATAGCAGCTTTTCTTGATGCAGAATGCATGGCTTTGATATTATCATTCTTTAGGAGTAACTTTTATTTGTGGCTATCCTGTTGGCTGGCTTGGGGAACATACCATATATAGTGTTTTCACACAGTCCTCATCTAGGCTTAGTGAGTCTGACAAACTGGGTAAGTTTATTTAGCCTTTTGTAGGCTCACTGTCTTTAACAATAAAAATGGAAATAATAATTATAATACCCATCTTCATGTAAGGATAAGACAATTCCTTAGTCCATGCTTTTGCAATAGGGGCAATATAGCCCCCCCAAAAAATTAGTTTTTAGGGGAACATTGGTGAAAATCTTTAGATATTACAATGATTTGTGCTCCTCCAAAGGGGTATAGCAATAAAACAGATATACAATATATGTATGTATGGTATTAAAATTTCATGGAGGAGGGAGGGTGATTAAAAAAAAACAAATGTCCTAAAGGGCTCTTAGGGGAAATGATAAGGAAGAGAAAGTTGAAAATTACTGCCTCAGTCTAATATTTAACCATTATCATTAGTTGGGCATGATTGATTGATTAGAACCCAGAATGCATTTTTCTGAGTGAGATTAGTGTTATAAATGGCTCCTAACGTGGACTACAGAATTAGAAGGTTTTTAATCCACTTACATACTAATTACTACCTGTAGGCTAAATAAATATTATGTTTTGCATAGTATATATAACTTCTCAATTATATATGTATGTATTTACTATATATATATATAAAATGTATATTATGGTGATAAATAAAAACTAAAATTCATTTAGAAGTTTTGAGTTCATAGCATCTTTATTATGTATTTTCTCAACTAACAGATTCTTAAAAATCCAGCTACATTATTTGAGAGCTCAGGTGCTTCCTATTAGAAAAAAGTTCCTTAGAAGATTAGTAAGCACATAAAGGAGATTTAAGGTTTTTAGGCCAGCACTAAAGACCTATTTAACCTATAATGTAGCTGAGCTATCTTACTGAGTGTAGGCTTGAGTACCTCTAAGATTTGTCCTTTCTAAACTTGAAGCAGGAGGGTATTGAAGAAGTGGACACTGGCTGTAAGTTTTCTCCACTGACTATCCTTTAGTGGCAATGGGCAGGGTGAGTAAGAGGAGAGAAGCAGCAGCAACTATATATATATACATAAATATGTATATATATATATATATATATATATATATATATATATATATATTTGACAGGACAAATGCTCCTAAATTGGGAAATAAATTTAAAAATTATATACACACATATATACATACACGCTTATAGATCATACATATAAATGCACATAGGGTATGTGTGTGTGTGTCTTTAACCAGACTTATCCCTGTTTCCTAGCCATTGAAATTACTGACAAGATCTTCCAGAAATAATGTCAGTGATTTGGGCATTGGAATTTCCTAGATCCTAACTGCCTTATTTCCTTTCCCATATTTTTTCCCAAGGTTTGGGTCTCATTGCCTGTGACTTTTTGTGGGAACCAGTAGTCAAAAAAGATTCTCTCTTTTCCTTATCTTCAACTGCTGTCACATGTTTCATTCCTGGGGGAATCAAGGATTTTCCTTTCTACTTCTAAACAACATTGTTTCTACCTCTTGTCCCAAGAATCTTAGTGAGGCCTCCTTGATAGTTGTCTCTTGCTTGCTCTACTCTTTTGGGACTTTCTGCACAATGCAAGTGTTTGTTACAAAATTTTCTCTAGGGATTCTGCTCTATTTTGTAAACACTAGTGTATCTTTCTACAGTCATTCTCCCATAGGCATAAGCAAGTATAACTGTAGATTTTAAACTGATGATCTGATAATAGCATTAAGTAGCATTAAGTTGAATATTTTGCAATTTTTCATCCACATTTTAATACTAGGTTAAGCAACACCAGGAAATGGAACAAATATTATTAGCCCCACTGAACAGATCAAAGAGGTTAAATAACAAGTCATAGGTCTAGTAAGTGGAAGTACCAGGACTTCAAAGCAGACTTTGTGAATCTCAAACTGGAGATTTTTAAAAAAATTTCTGAGAATTGGCATTTAGAATTATGAGACCTTCAGATCTTACCAGTTTGAAGATCATCAGTAAAGCCCCTTAAATCCCTTCCTCTCTATTTTTTTTTCCTCTTTGGAGGCCAGCTTGGGCCCACTGTTTAACTTCTTGTGGTCTCAATTTCTCAATTTGTAAATGGGCATATTAATAGTAACTATTTCACTGAGTTGTTATGAAGAATAAATAAAGCAGTGCATGTGCAATACTTTACTAGAAAAGGCTCAATTTGTTAACTCATAAATGCTAGCTGTTTTTGTTATTTATTTATTTTTGGGGGGAAAGAATATTCACATTTGCCTGAACAGCATTAACAAAAGTAGGAAAGTTGACTTTGAAAAGATTGCTCGGATATCCAATGCCTACACAGCTGGAATGCCACCAGGCATAGACTTAGGAATGCTATTAACACCATAGCACAATCACATTTTAAATATCACTTTTTGCCAGCCAACTTGGGAATGTAATATTCATTTATAATGATGACCAGCAAATTTTTCTGTAAAGGGCCAGATAATGTGTGAGTGTATATGCTTTAGGTTATGTGAAAGATAGGATGTCTGTTGTAACTCTGCTCTTATATATGAAAGCAGCCTTAGACAATACATAAACACATGACTGGGGCTATAGTCCAATAAGACTTTTATCTATGGGCACTGAAATTTGAGTTACATGTAATTTTTATGTGTCATGAGATTAGTCATCTTTTGATTTTTTCAACCATATAAGAATGTGAAAGCCATTTTCAGCTTGTAGGCCATACATAACCAGGTTGTGGGCTATATTTGACTTGCAGGCTATAGTGCTGATTCCAGATTTAGAATATTGCTTCCTTGGTGAAATGAATTCTGCGTTCTTCAACAATTAAGTTTGAAATGA